>JAECUM010003324.1:0-53117 GCA_016617855.1 Megalonaias nervosa | reverse complement strand
CCTCAAACACATAACTTCATACTAAGCAGCAACAAAATATCAATGAAGTTCCACAATGCATATGAACCAAATGAGTGACAATATATGTTGGTCAAAGGTTGATAAAGATTTTCACGTCATGTATTCGTCAAAATAGTAACCGAACAATATATACCCTTATACATATGAAATACACAAGTAATGGGACATCAAAATGACATTTCTAATGAAAATGACAGAATATCTCCATATGAAAACCTTATTACAAACCAAGGAACATATTAATATGATAAGCGTAATAAAAATGAAAAAAAATCTCGAATTTGTTAACAGTAAAAAAAAAAATATCTGGGAAAAACGCGTGCGCACACACAAGTGAAGAACTTATTATCACTTGTATGGATGGTTATAAACACAGTTTTTCACAGACGTAACTGTCACCACAATAACCATTAGAGTTTTCCCTGGTATTTCGCCTCGTCTCAGGTGACATCGGAGCCTCGATGAGTGACAGTCTGGGGGATGAATGTCGACTTTACAGAAATTGCACTCTTTGGACTTCTCGTATGTGTTCACCGCTCTGTTGACACTAGTGAGAAGATGATTTATCCATAGGAATATAGATGCTGTACACACAACTCTTGTCTCTGATCACTACTGGTAATGCTAAGTGGAAGTCTGCTGATGATGTCAATAATGAATTTAGCAGTCAATAAATGACATAAACTAACAGTATCGCTAAATACTGTTGTTTGTGCTTAACGTATACATAGATTAATACGGCAGTCTCTGTTTGAACTATCGCCTCTCCTGCTGCCGAAACAAAAATATTTACAGGAAAAAAAAAATAAGAAGGAATTGACTGAATTTTGACTAAACTGGACAGTAAACATTCTGTCATGAAGTCATTTCAGAGATACAAAAAGATGCCAATCTGCCTTCAAATATGACTGTTATTGATAAAATTTGTAAACATTTAAACAAACTATATTCAAAAACTGAGGAGAAGAAGACGACCAAATTTGACAGAAATTTGAGTGCCTTTCTGACAGTTTCAAATGATGACCGTATGCCATCAAATAAGCCACCATTTTTAAAAAATATGCAAAACTATTTAAATGACTTCATCTTATACACCACACAGCAGAATGTGACCACACTGGACTTAAAGCATTGAAACACATTTTTAACGAAGATGTGGCAAATGTGGCAAATGTTGCTATAAGTAGTACAAGCTTTAATGTTTTCTTCTCAACAACCACTGAACAGCATTTGATCATCTTTGCAGAAATTATCATAGCTTGAAGGCGTTTCGACTGTACACAGAGATTCCAATTTTAAATCATGTATAACCACCGTTTCTAGAGAGAAAAGTATTAAAATTACTCTATATAAATTGTCATGCAGAATTGGACCAACTTTAACAGAAAGCATTCTGCCATAGAGCATTTCAGTACAATAACTGATGATGTGCTATCAAACATTGATGAAGACAAAAACAATTGAAATGCCCTCAAACAAATTTGCTTATGAAGTATGCAATTGCGAGCACTAAAATCTTATGGATGATACAAAGTATATATGAAAAAATATATTTCTATACACGGGAAAGTGCATCTGCAATTAAATTGTCTTTTCCCTTCATGTGCCTGATGTCAATATTATATTCCTGTAACAACAAACTCCACCTTAATAATCTCTGATTTTTGTTTTTCATTTTGCCGATGAAAGTAAGAGGGTTGTGATCAGTAAACACAATAATCGTAGAAGAAATTTAACTAATATAGACTTCAAAATGTTGTAATCCTAATATCAAAGCCAAACATTCCTTCTATATTGCTGAATAATTTCTTTGCTGCTTATTTAATTTCTTAGAAAAATAGCACACTGAATGATCAACACAATTTTCATCTTCATGAATCAATACTGCTCAAACCCCAACATCATTTGCATCAACAGACAGTTTAAATGATTGACCGAAATTTGGAGCTGTAAGAACTGGTGCACTCTTAAGTATGGCCTTGAACTTTTCAAAAGCTCCTGACATTTTTCAGTCCAACGACACTTAGTTTTCTTGCTCAATAAATTTGTCAGAGGTTCAGCAATTATGGAAAAAGTGGAACAAAATTTCCGAGAGTATCGAGCCATACCTAAAAATTGCATCAGCTGCTTGTTACTGACAGGCACAGTGAATTCAGAGATAGCCTTGACCTTAGCATCTATAAGTTTAAGTTGTCTATGTCCCACGCCAGAACTCACGTTTGGATAAATTAATTGTCAAACTTGCATCAGTGAGTCTGTCGAAGAATTTCCGAATTGTTGCTAAAAGTTCTTTCCAGATGTCGTTGTAGATGATGAAATCATCGATTTAAGCATCACAATTATCTAGACCAGAGGCAATCATGTTCATTAAACGTTGAAAAGTACTTGGCGAACCTCTCATCCCAAACGGCATCACTTTATATTGATAAGACCATCTGGAGTCACGAATGCAGAAATTTCCTTTGCTTTTTCGTCAGTGGAATTTGGTAAAATCCTTTCAACAGGTCAAATTTAGTGATATACTTTGCATTTCCAATTTTATGAGTGCAGTCATCGATTCTTGGTAATGTAAATGAATCTGTTTTAGTCACACTCTTCACCTTTCTATCATCCGTGCACATGCGGAAAGTTTTATCTGGCTTCGGAACAAGTATGAATGGTGAACTCCAATCACTTTTACTAGGCTCTATGAAATCATTTCCCAGCAAATACTGAATTTCTTTTATCAAGTATTCCTGTTTGAGACGGTTCATCCTGTATGGGTGCTGTTTCACAGGTGTGGAATTTACAATTTCAGCGTTGTGGTAAATTTTGTTTGTTCTTGTAGTAACAGCTGGAAATAAGAGCTCATATTCAAATAATAACTGTTTAAGTTCGTTCCTTTCTTCTTCTTGCAAATGTGAAAGTTTCTGCTCCAGATTATTCATAATTTCTGAATTCCGAAGATTTGTCACTCCAAAATCAAAAGTGTCCAATTGCATTCCGTCAATCCAATCCTCACTGAGTGGGACAGGTACAACAAAATTAATAGCTTGATTAATCTGACTATCTCTCTCAACATAATGGTACTTATATAATTTATTTACATCTCAGGAGTACTATTATTATAGTTTAATTCATTCATTTTCTTCTGAACTTTGTAACGGCCGTAATACCTAATCTGAAGAAAATTTTGAAGAATGAGAAAGAGAGACAGAACTTTATTAAAACATTCAAAATTTTCCTTCATTGAAGTTCTGTCAAACCATAATTTCACTTTTGACTTGAATTGCTGGATGCCAAATTCAAGCATAACTGGCTGGAAAATTCCGGACATAAAATTGGACCCTTGATCAGATTGGACAGATTTGGGAAGGCCAAATTGAGTAAACTAACACTGTATCAAATCTTTTACCATTGTTTTAGTGTTAATATTCATCAAAGGAATTGCCTCTAGGAATCTTGTTGACGCACACATTATCGTCAACAAGTATTGCCTACTTGACTTGGTCTAGGTAAGGGACCGACAAAAGCTACCATTATTCTGCTAATGGTTCGTCAAATGCAGGAATAGGTTGCAGATGAGCCTTAAGTATCTTCTGATTGGGTTTTCCTACCATTTGACAAGTATGACAAGATCTGCAGTAATTACAAACTTTTATTTTTTGGCCACTCGACGTGATTCGAGATCTTGTGATAAGTCTTATTAATCCCTAAATGACCAGCCAAAGGAGTTTCATGGGCCAGACTAAGAATTTCATGTCTGTATGATTTTGGAGTTTACTGATCACTCCTCACCAGCAGGTTCCGCGGGAGGTCACCATTTTCTCATAAGAATCCCAGAGGAGAGGAACATTAACAAAGCCGCACTCTACTCCCTGAATAAGAACACTCTCATTAGAAGAAGACTTCTCAGAAAAAGGCAAAGTACATGATAATAAAAGACTCTGAGAAGCTCACGTGTCCCTTAAAATATTAATAGAGATGGGATTGGCCGATTCACCCAAGAATGATATAGAACACTTCGACATGAATGGTTTATAATTCTCCATAATAAGATCAGACTGGTGTTTATTAGACCCAACAAGTGCATTGCTTTCAGTACATGAGAGTGACTTTCACCTCTTAGAAATAAGAGCATTTGGATTAGGTCTGTCTTGATTCTGGTGCTTATTTTTTGAATTTGTAGCAATCAGAAATAACGTGTCCTTTCTTCTAGCAATACGTACACGTAGGAAGAGACAAGCATTTCTGATCAGGTTTGTCAGAAACTTGACTTCTAACAGTTGTGCCAGATTCAAATTTAGAAGGGCTCGTATTAGGCAAAAATACCTTTTTTGCCAGTAGACTGCTGAGTGGAAGCCTTGCCTACAAAAGAAATTTTATGAGCTAAAAAATACTCGTCAGCAGTACGAGAAGCATTTTCCAACGTTTCCACCTTGCTCTCATCAAGATAAGTCTTGATGTCACTATGGACACAGTTCTTGAACTCTTCAAGTAATGCAAGTTGTCTGAGACTTTCCTAAACTTGATCATTTTTCTTGGCTAAGCACCATCTATCAAATAACTTCTTTTTTTCTGTTGCAAATTCGACATGAGTTTGTCCAGCTTCTTTTATATAGTTCCTGAATTTTTGTTGATAAGCCTCAGGGACTAACTCATAACCCTTTACGATGCAATCCTTAACCAGATCATAGTCAGCACTTTGCAGTAGTGACAGTGAATTGTAAATATCACTGGCTTTACCAGTAAATGCATATTGTAAGAATAGACTCCAATGCTCTCATGGCAATTTCAAATTTTCAGCAATTTTTTCAAACTGATGAAAATATTTGTCTACTTCTTTTTCTCTAAAATGGGGCACTAACCTAATATTCTGAGTAACATCAAAACCTGAGTTTGTATGTATAGTGGGAATATCCTTTCACTTGCAGCTCTAATTCTCTTCATCTAAATTGATATTCACTTTCATCATTCTCTCTTTGCATTTGAATCTCTCTCTCTCCTCTTTCTCCTATTGTAACTGCATTTGTTTCTCTCTCTCCTCTTTCTCAAATTGCGACTGCATTTGTTTCTCTTCTTTCTGTCTCCCTCTCCTCTTTCTCAAATTGCAACTGCATTTATTTCTCTCTCCTCTTTTTCCAGTTGTATCTGCATTTTGTTTTCCGTTTCTGAAGCTCAAGCTTTCTTAACTCCAATTCCATCTTGTGTTTTAATTTTAATTCCTTTATTTTTGTGTCAGAGTCTGATACAGACTTACTGATCAAAGCCAAAGCACTTTTATCCAACAAATTCTTTCCCAACAAATACTGGTCCAAAATGTTTTTATTTCTTGCTACGTTAAAGAAGCTTTTGCCTCAGAAAGATATATTTTCTGGCAAGCTGAAGCAAATTATCTTTTTTTTTCAAGAATTCTAACTGTTCCTGGATAGGATTTGAAAGAAAGATCTCCACTTTTGATGACATTGTAAAATAGCCTGTTGATTTACTAAAGATTTCTAAAATTTTAAGTAATACTTGGGATTTTTAAAAATTCTGAAAACTAGGGGAATTTAAATTTCAAACAACAAAAATTTCTGAATTTTATTTTAGCCAACATTCATATATCCCAAGGGCGAGCGTCCACTTTTCTGTTACGAGTCTAGGCTCTTACACAAAGTAGCAGAAAAGAGTGAAGACAACAAGCTTTGTAAAATTTAACAAATAATTTATTTCCCTAGAATACCAAGTGAAAAATTAGAAAAAAGAACTTACGGTTTTACATATCAAATCCAAATATAATCCAAGAATTAAAAAGTAGCAGTCCTAGTATTACAAATCCTGAATGAATCTGAGTTCGAGTTCCGATGAAATCCAAAATGGAAGGTGATGACATCTGGAGTAGTTTACGAAGTACTGTTGTGTCAAATGTTCCTTATTGAATCAGAGAAAAAAAATAATCCAGTTTTAAATTCCGTATAAATTTTAATAAATATCTTTGTCCAAGAGTTTTGTAAGAGCACTTATGTATTTCCAGAGAAAAAATCACTTGAAATTCAATAATCTGAAGAAAATAAAAGTTCAACTCAAACTGGTCATAACATAACTTAATGTGTCAAATGTTTTAAGCCCGACTGAACAATCTCTATAAAGGCAACAGTTATACACAAGTTTAAGACGCAAAACAGATTCCCGGATGAGGGTCAACCTTCTATAAAAATTAAAGGTTTGTTATGTTATTTGTCACGTTGTCCAGGTATGACCTTGATTCAACTTGATAATTCTTACTATGAGAAAGAATTTTAAAAAGTTGTTTACTAAAACTGTCATTGACTCTGAAACAAGGTCAGAAACTAGATACATTATTTCTGTAATTAGGTGTTTACCAGTGAAAAAAAAAATAAAATAACAGGTCAAGCAGAACTAAACTGAATTTCTAGAAAATGTCAAAACCAGTAAAAAATATTACATTACAAATTCATGTAATGGATTAAAACAATTTAAAACTAACAAACAAATAATTAAATTAATATTCATAACAATACCAATCATTTTAATACACATTTCAATATTTTTTCATGTACAACCTATTAGTAGTAGTAGTAGTAGTAGTCGCTTAGGTATAAAATGTGCAGCTATGTTATCAAAGAATTAGTTTGAAAACAAAAACATAAATAAAGATGCCTTATGCAGCCTTAGATTACTCATAAGACTGACATCCGTGTAAAAGCAAACAATCGGCATAATTTGTTTAGTAAGACGCTTGCTGACAATAAGACTTGCTATCTGTTTTAAGGAAAAGCAACCATCATTTGTATAAAATTGCAAAACCTTCATACCAGTACGCATTCTTCCAATTTGGTAAAATTTTGGTCGGGTTGATTTGTTATTATCCTTTCTAAAAGGTATTGAAATAGTTATATATTTTTGTAATGGTACCAAAATTGGATACTTTCTGTTAAGCTTAATAAAAAATTATATCTTGCAGTTGTTATGAAAATACCATTTTAAGTTTTTCGGCGGTGTTTTGTTTTTTGGTGTCGCCAAAGCTGCAATATTTGATACAAGATCACCATATTTTATTCAAACATGATATGGTTTAACTCAGGACATTTACTTTCAAAGTTGGTCAAATTCATTTCATCACTTTTTAAACACTCGTAGCCATGTGAACTAAAAATAAATTTTGACTGTGCAGAACAAATATGGTACAAAGTCTGACAGTCAGTATCTCCATATGAAAATCAACTGTTAAAGGGGCATTTCTTCGCAATACAATAATGGTATGGAAGCTTTACTGCGATAATAACGTATATAATAAATAATGTATCTTATGAACTCGTTTGAAGTGTGATTGAAGTTCAATGTTCTTGAATAGATACACATCATTATTCCACCTTGATCATCACAAAAGTGGTGCCATTTTTAGATTTGAGCGACTCCTGTTTATCAGCTATTCGTTAATTGTATCCTAAATATCTTGGATCCATGTACACCGAAACTCCTATTGTATCCGCAGTATCTTTGATCCATTTACATCGATACTTGTATTGTATCCTCATTATCTTCTATCCATGTACATTGTACCCATATTGTATTTTCAATATATTGTATCCTGTTACACCTTTCATCTTGAAATTAATATGCTGATAATATTCATGAATATCTTAATTTGATAAAAATGATCTGATTGTTAGATAACTTTGATGTTTGAGAACACACAATGTATGCAAATCATTCTTGTGTTCTTTCTCCTTACTATTATATATTGATTCAGAGAGGTGAAAAATATTTTCTTGACCATTATGCATGGAAGACTATTACCTTCTTCTCTTTCAGCAATGCGAATGCGTTGTTGTTAATTTTATAATGCCCTTTAAAATTTGATGAAAACAACCTTGATGAACCGTTGAAGTTGCCACCACCACCACCTTCCATCCTTACCTTTATTACCAGAAGACTCTTATAATATTGAGTCCATTGTAGAAAGTTATCAAGAGATCTTGCCTTTAGTGCTTTGTCTCTCTTACATGCAAAATCAGATATGGAGTGTGTCCTCACATGGGATAGTGACTACATGATAAGCATGGTCTCTGGTCTAAATAAACGTATTGCAATATTAGTATCTGAGTAGAAAGAAACATAGCAGGATAATTATGTGTATGTCTGTCACACTGTCTGTATCACGCCTTTTGTTCGTAATGTGTGCCAATGTTCTTGAACCAACCTAGGCCACTTATATCACGTACACTCTTCAAGATGTTTGTTTTAATGAATAGCTCTGTATGTCACATGGGATGAATCTAGTTGCTATTGCTAATTTTAGTTGGTTTGCATGGTATGCATTTCTAATTGTAATCGTAAGAGTTTCGAAACACCTTAAGACGTCCAATCAGGTATTGTCTGGGTAGGATTCAAAGCCACACCCTTCATGACTCCTGCATCCTTACAAATAAAGTCGGTCCATCACATAACATGGGTGCCATCAATAAACGTTGAAATAGCTCAATGAGTTTTGACAAAATTCATTAGTAAATATTCAGTTGTAAAGCCTTCTAAAACCTGTAAAACAGATGCTCGTCTGCGATCAAATATGACCACTCTTACAAAAACTAGAGACAATGTAAACGAATTATACTAAACAACAAAACTGCTGAGCAAAATCTTACCAAATAGTATAGAAATTATGCTGCCATCTGCGCCCTTCGGAGAAACAAATGATACTGATCTGGTATCAAAAATATGGCCCTCATTACTATAAACATAGAAAAACATATAGATAATGTTTAATACACCATTCAATGGAATATGTTTTACAAATGCATATGGGCAATTAGATTTGGCTGATGTTGCTATAAACGTTTTAAAAGTTTCTTATCAACAACTGCTCAGCTGGACTTACTTTTCAAATGTAAACAGTAATTGGAATTTGTCGTTATATATGGCCGTCATTACGAAAGAGAGAAAGGCATTTACACAACTCTTTCTCAAAAAGTGTCCAACAGAATTCGACCAATTTTGCCAGAAAACCTTCTGACATAAGGTCCTTCAGAATGACAAATAATAATGATGTGGCGTTTCACATGGATGATGAAAAACAAACTGATGAGATTTTAAACAATTTTGCTCACGACATATGCAATGAAGAACACTGGAAGAAATGTATGCATACCATGATTTAGTAGCCAAGTTTAGGCAAATGCCATTCAGTTGAGTAATATTGGACCAACTTGCGCCTCTTGTTTTAAAAATCAATTAAAAGAAACATGTCTCTTTTTTTAGATACGATATCATGCAGAAATGTTGGCTAGTTGACCCACAGGATCGGCCCACCTTCAGTGTGTTAGCAAGGGAGATAACTGATATGGTGTCTGCTGCGGAACAGGACATGCAGCAAGGGTTGCTGAGAATAGATATTCATCGTGCTCAGTTTAATCAAATTGACTCCTCAAAGTACCATTACGCGTATGACGACACGTACCTGGAGCCGCCTACAACATCTGAACCAATAGGTGGTGCTAATAGTGGAAACGACTACATGGAAGTACTTGATGACACCAATGATGTGAAGGTTTATCCAATGGGTGGTGCTAATGGTAACAACACAAATGAGCCTGACCATGATGCATATGATGACAGCAGCCTGGAGCCACCAACAAAATCTGAACCAGTAGATGGTGCTACTAACAACTACATGGAAGATTATGATGACACAAACGATGTGCAAATTTATGCACCGAGTGGTGCTAATAGTAACAACAAGCACGAGCCTTACTATGACGAGAGAGTGTCCATTGACGTCGATGCACCAGGCAAGTTACCTGAAAGTACTTAGAGACACTCACGTGCAAACTGGGCAATTAGGTAGCAGTAATATTGGAGGAAAAGCCTCGCCATAGCAATCAAACAGCCCTTAAAGACTATGAACATAATAGCTATACAAAAATAGCAAAGTTAATGCGGTTAACTTGACAAACTCTTGGCAGTAAAAGTGGTGGTGAAGATAATGCCACGATCAGGAAGATGATCCATGAAAATGGAAGAAAGATTTGAACGGCATTCATCAAAGTGACATGAAATTAATCTTCACAATTGTAGAAAATTTTGAAAAGTGTGGAGTTATTCTAATGATCCCATTTTTGAAAACAATGTTTTACGTGTAAAGTATCATACACTGTTTGATATTCTTTTATTTACGATTACCTTTATTATTATTATTATTATTATTATTATTATTATTATTATTATTATTATTATTATTTTCAGCAACTTCTTGGGTATGGAAACAAGAAAAGTTATATTGTGAAACAAATTATCTTTGAAAATACCAAAATACAAAGTAATAGCAAAAGACCTTAGTGGACCCAAGATCTCTCACCTGGCCAACATCCTTATAAACGCTTAATGCAAGACTAGTTGGCATAGAAATATTGGTTAGTATGATACTTGCTGGCGATACAACCTTTCTCTGTTTTAAGCAACAACTTCCCCATTTGACAACAAACTGGATTGACATTCACGACACTCATGCATTATTTCGAATTTGGCTAAAAATTTGTACAACGTGGTTTTCTTCTTATCTACTGAAAGTCATTTGGAAGTTTTTATAATTTTTGTAATGGCAACCACACTTAATGACGGATTCTCCTTTCTTATATACACTTAAGAAGCCATCATATCGGGATTCTTCCTATCAAATTTCATCCAATTCCAATTTACGTCTTATAGAATAGGTCATTTGAAGGTTTCTCTGTTTTTATAGACACAACTGCAACATTTTATACTCAATCTGCATCATTTATTCAAATTTGAACAGAATTTATATCAGGATATTCCTTTTTGAACTTTGGCAAATTTTTAAAATTCTCTTTTCTGAGAAGTCGTTTCAGTTTTTTCAAGTATTAATATAGTTTGTACAAAACTCAAATGTCTTTAGTTGCCAAGACGCCTTCTCTCAAAATCTCCTCAGAGGTTTTTGCTAGTTGTTTCTGAGAATAAATATTTTTTTTTAATAGTTTTTCTATTTTTAGTAATGGTTCCCATATTTGTTAGCAGATCGGTATTTCTACAAACCTATTACGCTTTCATACCACAATATGGTCTGTCAAAGTTGGCATACAACACAACACCGATGCAGAACCATTACATAATATCAATTTGGCCTCATGAAAATGTGAGCAAAAAGTGATAGTTTTGTGTGTAGAACAAAGTTCGTTTGTTAGGTACTTATCATCATCGAATACCTATTTAGCCGTCATTAGAAAAAGTCATAGAGCTTTTTAGTCCCTGGCAACAATTAGCAGTCAACACATAAGTTCTTCACAATAAATTGTATGCATGATTATCAAGGATTTTTTTAATGCAACGTTAACATTTTATACGAATACAGGTCACATGACAAATAAATAGTTTGGCTTTTAATATTAATATTTGAGTATTAGCATACTTATCTCCTTGACAACAGATGTTAATTCTATACTTAAGTGCACATCTCTCACACTGTCAATGTCAAGGTAAAATCCTATCTCTTTACTATGTCAATACAGTCTAGCTAAAGTTATCCAACCTAGGCTACGTGTTGTATGTATGATTATCAAGGTTTTTGTGTTTAACGTTCACATTTTATATGTTGCATGTGATGAATCTACTTGGTAATTTGATTTCAACTTGCAATTGGAAGAGTAACAGACCACGCCATGGTGGCCAATCTTGCTCTGTCGAGGAAGGATACAATCTCACATCCTTCTAGTATTCTTACACATTATGCTGATCCACCAACAACATTACTACTATTACTGAAAAAAGAATATTTTTACAAGAGCTTACTTCCAATCAGATTACAGAATTAGACCGAAAATATACGAAGACCAAATCTGATGCAGTTCAAGATCTAAAATCGATTCCATTACTTACATAATTATAAAAAGATTCACAGAACTATTGCACTTGTCAAATTTCGACAGAAAGCATCTGAGTCTAAAAGCTTTAATTTCATTATTTTATGAATCATACTTTCCACCATTAAATATAGCAACAAATGCAAACTTTCTCAACCAGTGCTCAACTATACTTGACAAACTTTGAAAGAAAACATCAAAATTTAACCAAACTCTTTGGAACTATCACTCATACGGTTTCATATCTAAATTTAAAAACAAAACTGAAATAACTAATTCTCAAATACCATTTAAAGGAATTTAACCAATTTTTTTTAATGCAACCATTTTTTTTTATTGCAACACTCCAATATAGAAATCTTTAAACAACATCTTTTGAAGTACAAAACGGTCAGTATATTTTCAGCATTTATTTCGTTATTTATTTGCTTATTTATGTAACAACCGATACCGATATGTCCAATACGGCCATCACTACTATATATAGAAAATAGCATCTTAATTTTTGTTCTAAAAGAATTGAAGATAACTTGACATGAAACAACCCAGCTAAAACGTATTTTAAGGATGTTTAAAAATAATACCACACTTTGATGCAGTATGGATGCTGATGGTAAAAATAGAATTTGACTGGAATTGACCTCTCAAAGACGGCTCATCACAATTTAACCAAATTTTGGAGAACTCATCCTACTTAAAAGGCCTTTGAATTTCATACAAATGATGCTAATCTGCCATATATTTGCCCTTACCATTAAAGGTTTCCTCTAAAATTTCAATTTATTTTTGTATTAAACATCTAATTATTCCAAACAAGATCATTGTTAACCTAATGTGTGTAACAGGTCTTAAGTCTTAAATTTTAGAAAGGAATATGTTACCTACTGTAGTGGACTTTTTGTGTGGAAATTTTAAATTGTTTTAAAATTCAGTGACAACCTTCTATTCAAGTAGAGGACTACTCAAATCTTTTACATTTTGTTTCTTTTTCATAATGAAGTAAGTAAAAGATTGGACATGTCAAACAAACTGAATCCTGTCATAATAACAACCACAAGACATACAGCAAATGAACCGGTTGCAAGTTGATATAGGTATAGAACTTTTTCAGTGGCTTATAAAAATAAGTATATTTTATTATTTAGTCAACGGACAATAAAATGGAGCTAATATATCTTAACTAGAAACAAGCGAAGTAGAGAATGCCAGTTAAACAAAGTATTGCGCTTTATTAAAAACATCCTAAAGATAAGTGCATAAATTTAATATATTATTATCTTCAGCTGACATAATCCAGATAAATATTTAAAATGAATTAATGTTGACGGAATTAGGATACATATGTCAGACAATACTGACAAGAATGTCGCTTTCTAAAGCACAATCTGTACAATCATTAAGGAAATGAATCACATGTTCAATTGCAGCAGAAAAACACATTACCTCTCCGAGTTTTAGAATATGTAAATATACCAGTCTCAGTTTTAATATACGTAAGCTTGTATCAAATTTAGTTAGCATATATCTTCTAAAACGTCAATGATACATATTCAGTATAATACTGGTCTTAAATTAGGAATAAGAGCAATGTTCTCCTTTCGCAAGGAACTATCTGTTTGTTTTTATTTATTTGCTGCAAAATGTCCTATATCATGATTTATATGTATTGTGTTTTTGAGGTTTTATTTGTGTATTTCTTTGCTGTTGTGGAAAAGCTAGTGTATGTAATAATAAGATTATCCGTTTCCAGCAAAGATAAAAGGGTGAGTTAAGGTGTACCAATATTATATTTCTTACAAACAGCGTCCAATAAGTAAGACATAACAGCAAAGTGGGAAATATAGTATTTAACACCTAATATATACTTTGCAAAATGGAATAAAATATGTTGGAATGGAAGATACTTAGATGTTTAGACGAAAATATATCATCATATTTATAGGGCATAAAGGGCAACAATTTGAGCAGCACACAAGTTTTGGATTATTTCTGTAATCAAAAGAGTGAAGACGTGTTGTTAAACCCTTCATAAGCTGAAGACTCGATGGTTTGGTTTGAATGGCTTACATATAAATAGTTGCCAGCTGTAAGTCTAATAGCAGATTAAATAAACGTTTGAGTTTAGAATCGGTTCCAATAAACAACATTGGTTTATGTATTGTAAACCATAGCATGCCACAAATTTTGATAAATAGTGCAGACTAACAAAATAAGATCATTTACTTTTCGGTTCAATGATCAAATTTGAATTTGTAAATAATTTTTCATTTTAATTTGTTATTGTTTTCATATTTTATTTTGCTATTGAGTTTTCACATCTATTGCATATTATATTCCAAACACTGCTTAGTATTAACTACGCTAGTGATAGACCAACATAACCTATGCAGTGAGATGAAGTTTTGAATTTAGGATCAGTTCCCTTTAGTCTATTTCAGTGATAAAAATTTGATTTTGTAAATTACCTTTAGTACAATTTAATAATTTAATTTTATTATTGTTTTCATTTTGTATTTTGTTATTTATAATTTTGTTATTGTTTTTGTATTGCATTTTTGTTATTTACGTTAATAACAATTCCATAATATATAAATTAACATCTACTGGTCATGAATCAAAAGAACCAATGCAATACCATATTCAATACGCACACACACACACAGACATATATATATATATATATATATATATATATATATATATATATATATATATATATATATATATATATATGGCATTTATAATGCTTTGTTGGTCCTGAAACAAAATAGTGCCGATCTAACATCTAATATGGAAACATTGTGACCCCAATGAAAATTGTGTTATTGTTACTTCTCCTGAATATATCACCATACGGACATGAGGTTTTAATCAAAGATAGTGTAGTGTGTCTTGATGGTTCTAAATGAAATTGGTATTGATCGGACCTCAGAATTGGCTGCCATGTTGGTCATCATGAAAATTGTGTTATCTTTAAAAACTTTCTTAATGGATGCTCATATCGATATAGTGTTTTCACTAAAACATTTCGTATAAAGTCAAGTTGGTCATAAAGTGAAAACAGTGCCAATCTGCCATCAAATATGTCTTCCATTATGGTGATCATAAAAATCGTGTTATAGTTATTCCTGAATGAATGGTCATATTCACATGGAGTTTGCAATAAGAGTTGATGTTTTGTTTGTCATAAATAAAATCAGTTCTGATCTGATTTACAGTAGGGCCTTATGTGTCCATATTGAACATTTTCTTATATCTTCTCCTCCATGATGACTCGTGTAGGTCCTCCACAGCGTTGATCTTGAAAATCTTGAATAAATGGTCATATTGACATAGGGTTTGCACTAAATAACTTCTTATCTTATGCTGCTTACTTGGTCCTAGTGGAAAATGGTAATCATCTGGCATACAGGACCATGCCACAAGGGGAAATCATGTTAAAAATATTGTGCATCTTTCTCCTCCTTAATGGATACTTACATCAACACGCGGTTTGCATTAAAAACACACCTACCGATGTCTAGTCGGCCATAAACGAAAATGATATCAATATGACATCCAGTGTTGCATCTTGAAAAGCGATATTATTGCAAATCCCATCTGCACTGATTCTGAGACATACCGACCTGAAGATTTCACCACGGGACTTTTACGTAGTCTGGTTGGTCCAGAACAAAAATAATCCTAACTGAACATTCATTATTTCCACCATGGCAGTCACCTTGACTTCATATAGATTTTCATATAGGCTTGTTATTTCCACTAAAAGACTTTAATAACATCTAGCTAAACCTAATTAAAAACGGTGCCATTCTGTTAGCCATTATGGCTGCTACAGTGGACATCTACCATTTATTGTTATCACTACTGATGGTGTTACATACATATTGTATTGATATAAAATCCAATACAGTGGCCATACCATCCATCCTGAAAACATTGCTATCACTATATCTGTGTACAAGATGGCTATAATGACATGGAGTGTATAGCAAAAGGCATCCCATGACAACCGGTAGTTGGTCATACATAATAAAGGTGCTGATCATATTTACAGTGATATACTGGCATTTTTAAAATCATCTTGTCCGTACTACTCCTTAACAGATTCTCATCTTACAATGGGGTGGTCACTCAATGACGTCTTATTATGTGTAGTTAAATCTAAATGAAAATGATTTTAACTTAACACCCAATGCGGCAGACACAGTACATTGGGATATCTTGCTATCGCAACTCTTTCTGAATGGGTGGTAACATGCACATGGGATTTTCACTATAAAATTAACACGATGTAAAGTTGGTCCTAAATGAAAAATAATGCCAGTCTGACATCCAATTAGGGCACCACTATGGCCCTCTTCAAAATCTTTTATCTTTAATTAGTATCCTTCTGTGCCACTATGATATCCAATATGGGGTTTTTATCAGAAGATATCTGGTGTCTATTTGGTCCTCTACAAAAATGAAGCAAACTGATCCACAATATGGCAACGATGGTGGCCATCTTGAAAATATTGTTATCTGTGCTCATCCCAAATGGACGGTTGTATCGAACTATGGTTTTCACCAATATACCTTTCATGGGATCGAGTTTGTCCTAAATAAAATAGTGCCAATCTAATAAGGGTACCAAAACTGCTATCTTGTATATCGTGCTGCAGCTACATCCTCTGAGGGATTTTCATATTGGCACGAGGTTTTCACCAAAATACAGCTAATAATGTCTGCTAAATGAAAATGGTACCAATCTGGCATTTTACAAATCTTGCTATCGCTTAAGAGATACCTGCCACAAACCATCATCTGTTTAATGAGCATAATTTTACCGTAAATGTTTGCTATTTTGGACAAATTAATAGTGTTTATACTTGGTAATATATTTTCTCCAAACGATGTAATACATGTTTGAAGAAGGGACTTATATTGTCATTGGTTTGTACTAGTGCCATCTTTAGATCTCAGTAGTAGAAGTAATATACCAACACAGTTATTATCTTTGTAGCTTTTCCATAACTTTTCTTCTTATAAAGAATGTAGATATTCATTTTATTTTATTCTTATATCGAATGTTATCAGTATTATCATTAAATTTTACATATTGCCTTTTGCATGCTTTTGTTGAATATTTTGTTTTAAGTGTAGATTGTTTTTAGCTGACAATAATAAAGTTTTTGCTGACAATCATTCTATATTAAAATATTTATTTTTGTAAAAGATAACTTGATATTCTTGATATGTAAAACAAGCTTGTAACAACTAGCCTAAACAATCATAATTTGTACAAATTTGTATGCATGCATTTCTTTCTAAACTTTTTTTATAATGATTTATGTTCTGATATTTGTAGAGAAGCAAACTGATACATTGTTTATGACATACTTTATAATTTATGAATATTATCTTGTGTAAGACTGCAACACTTACGTGTGTAAACGGATTAGTTTACTATAAATATTTACAAAGATCTGAATCTGTGCAAACGAACATGCCCATTGTCAGCAAGACCTCTCAAAAGAAATGAGTCATGTTATAATAAGAAGCAAATGACACACAACAAATGAAACCATTGCAAGTTGATAGAGGTATAGCACTCTGTAGGTGGCTGATAAAAATAGGTATATGTTATTAATTAGTCAAAGATCCACAAGGAACAATACAATGGAAGCTAATATCTCCTACCTAGAAAACAAAAATATCAAATAATATTGGTTAGATAAATAAATGCATCTTACATCACAAGCATCACACATAACAGCACAATTGGAATTATAGTAGCTTACAACCAATATCTATTTTGCAAAATGGATGTGTAATTCATCGGCAAGGAAGAATGTAAATGTGTCATCACCAAGTTTTGGGGCAGCACGGGGCCAAATTTCAGCTACACAAAAGATTTGGTTTGATAATGTAATCAAAATGGTGAAGACCTGTTATACTCGACGTAAGCTGAACTCTTGAATTTTTTTATATGAATAGCTTGCATATAAATAGCTGTCAGTTGTAAACCTAACATGCAGATTGGGAGAGGGATTGAGTTTAAAATCGATTCCATTAAGTGGCATTGTTTTGGATATTGTAAACCATTACATGTTTAGAAATTTTGATAAATGTTGCAACCTTACAAAGTAGTTAAATTTACTGTCCAGTTCAGTAACCAAAATTTATTTTTGTACATTATGCTTATTAAAACTTTTCATTTTAATTTGTTATTGTGTTTCTATTTTATTTTACTATTACGATTTCACATCTAATGCATAGTATATTCTAAATAGTACTCAGCTAGTGAAGAACCATAAAACCTTATGCAACACCCTATTCAATCATCCATCGTCCAGAGGATTCCCATGAGACTGTATACACACATCCCTAGATCTCATCGATCCTAAATTAAACTTGTGCTTCTCTGATATGCAATATGGATGCAAGGGTGGTCATCTTAACGATATTGTTTCCGCTTTCAAACGTATGGTAATTGAACCTTCACCAAAAGACTAATTATGATGTCCAGTTGGTCATAGATGAAATTGTTCCTGACCTAACACCCAAAATCGGCACCTTGGAAGTCATATATTTAATTTATACAGCTAGTTATCTGATAGTCATATGTACTGTATTTAAGACGCTTAGTTGGTTCTAAATGAAAATAGTGTCTGACTTCTAATATTGTCGTAAATGAAAATGCTACGGATACCCAATATCTGAAAACATTGCTATTGAGATTCCTCCGTCATGGATGGTGATATCAACATGGGTTTCCAATAAGAGATGTCTTATGATGTCAGGATGATCCCAAATGAAATGCTGCCTGTCTGATATTTACCAAATATTATTATCAATGATGCTCCAAATGGATGGTCATATTGATATGTGCTTTTTTATCAAAAGACGTTACATCTAATTCGTATATGATAAAATGGTGCTCTCCTAACATTCAATATGACTGTCATTGTAGCCATCTTGAAAATATTAATGTTGCTTCTCCTGAATGTACGGTCATGTTGACATTGGGATTTCGATAAAAAGCTTCCTATCATATCTTAATGAAACGAGTGCTAATCTAACCTCCAGATGTGGCTGCGATTGTGGTCATCTTGACAATTTTATTATCGCTAATCATTTGTAATGCATGGTCATATTCGCATGGTGTTTTCACTAAATATTGGTCCTCAGGTAAAAGCCTTACTAATCTGACATCAAATATGTCCACGATGGTGGTAATCTTGAAAAAATTATTATAGCCATTCCTGAATCGATGGTTGTGTTGAAATGGGGTTTACACTAAAATACTTGTTCTGTTCTTTAGTTGGTCATTAAAAAGAAACGGTGCGGATCAGATTTTTGCAATGTGGCTTTATGTGGTCATATTGAACATCTGCTTACAGCTACTACTCATTAATGGCTGGTCATATCAGCATGGGATTTTCACAATTAAATCACTACTATGACCATCTTGAAAATCTTTAACTTGCAGCTCCTGATAAAGAGATGTCATGAAAACATGGAATTTTTACTAAGAGACTTTGTATGATGTCTAGCTGGTCCCAAATGAAAACAATGTTGACCTGACATCGAAGACTGACACATTTGCAGGCATCTTGAAAATATTAGTATCGCTACTCCTCGTTACCAGATCGTTATATCGATATGGAATCTTCATCAAAAGAGTAAGGAGTTGCATTGATTAGGATTTTTAAAAGGTTTGGGGTTTGTTGTTTCATTTTTTAAATCTTAAGTCCATTATTTAGCATCAACTATATTGATCCTATATTTAATGCTTTCTTCGGACCGACATGTAAATTCGTTGTTTATTTCGATCTCCTATACTTCATACCCTCCACTGTACAATCATACTAATTTTGTTTGTTTTGTCAATTGTCATTTATTCTTTATTTCCTCTACCGGTTTTCCATTATAAAACGTTTGACATTTCACAATTATTGGTATTTAATGTATGTAGAAAGGATATATTCAAAATGTGTATATCCGCACACCATGAAAGATGTACTAGTTTTCATTGTGTGTATACTCTTCCGAAATAATAATAATAATGAGGACTTTGTATAGCGCCTAATCTTTAGAAGCTCTAAGCGCTTTACAACATTTGACAACACTTAAAAAAATATATAATGATATGATTACAAAAATAAAAACAAACACCACGAAAGTAGAAACAGAAAATATGCTGCAAATATTTAAGGCAAGGATACATTATTAGGTCTTTAAGTCTGCTATTGCAGTTGAAATAGGTGAGTTTTAAGAGCGCTCTTGAATGAGATCACTGTGTCTTTGTGTCTAAGTGCAGTGGGCAATTCGTTCCACGTTGCTGGGCCCTGATATGCAAAAGACCGTTGTCCATATGATTTCATCTTCATAGTGGGAATAATGAGAATACGAGTGTCAGAAGAGGAGCGTAAGCATCTTGCAGGTGTGTACACATGGGTGAGGTCAGATAGGTATGTTGGACTGGAGCCCGTCAGTGAAACTTAACACAGAGAACAAATTTTGTGTTTAATTCTGGATCGTATGGATAGCCAGTGTAGTGTACAGAGCAGGGGAGAGGCGTGCTCTGATCGTGGTACTCTAAGGATGATCCGAGCAGCTGTATTTTGAACTTTTTGAAGTTTCTGAAGTAGATATTGAGACGAACCAGACAGAATTGAGTTACAATAGTCCAGTCTTGAAAGTACTAAGGAACACACAAGTGTTTTAGTGGCATCAACTGAAAGATACTTGCGAATGGAGCGGATTCGTCTCAGCTCAAGATATGCAGCCTTGCATATGTTCATGACATGTTGATGCAATGAGAGAGTACTGTCAAGAGTGACACCGAGGTATCGTACTGACTGTGTGAATTTAATGTTGGTGTTGCTGATATTTATTGTCTGAGGTAAAGGATGTGAATGAGAAAGTCTTTGTGTTGTAATCAGGATGGCTTCAGTTTTATCATCATTCATCTGCAGTTTGTTACATGTCATCCATGATTTCACATCGGAAATGCACCTCTCTACGCCTTGGATGGTAGCTTCAACTTCAGCTGGATGGCTAGATTTGTATATTTGGGTGTCATCAGCATACAATTGGTGAGACACTGGATGATGATCTATGACACTTGAGAGTGGCTGAGTGTATAGAATGAAGAGAACAGGTCCAAGAACAGACCCCTGTGGAACACCACAGCATAGATCAACTGGGCTGGAGTGTTTACCATTTGCGGACACAATTTGTGTCCTGTTGACCAAGTAGGACTTGAACCATAGTAAGGCCGTATCATGAATGCCAAATACATGCTGGAGACGGTGAAGTAATATATCATGGTCTATAGTGTCAAATGCTGCAGACAAGTCAAGGAGAGTGAGGACTGTAATCTTTCCGCCATCCAAAGCAGAGAGAAGGTCATTGACTACTTTCAGAAGAGTAGTTTCAGTACTGTGGCAAGGGCGATATGCAGACTGTACATTGCTAAAAAGACTGTTTGAATTCAGATGAGATACAAGTTGGGATAGAACAACTTTTTCTAAGATTTTTGACATGAATGGGAGATTAGAAACTGGGCGGTAGTTCTTTAAATCATTATGGTCGAGTGTTGGTTTCTTCAGCAGAGGCTTTACAATGGCAGTTTTGTAAAATGATGGGAATTCCCCAGATGAGAGAGAGGTATTAATAACATCAGTTAGTGAAGGCAATATTGGATCCAAGCACTCTAGCAGCAGTGACGTCGGAATTGGATCCAGTTCACATGACTTTGGTGCACTCTTCATCACGATTGTACGTACTAAATCCATAGAGACAGGTTCAAATGCTGCTAACGGTTGCCGCTGAAATTCTGTATCGCAACTGTATGGTGACGACGAGTCAACTGAAATTGTGTTGTCAAGTTTATCTCTGATGGTTTGTACTTTGTCACGGAAGAAATTTGCAAACAGGTCCGGAAGGTCGACTAGAGAGAAGATAGCTGGAAGTGGTGTACATTTATTCCTTGACATTAGCTTGTTGGTAATCTCAAATAGCTCTTTGCAGCTGGAACTTTCCGTGATCTTAGTAGTGTAGTGGGCTGATTTCGCTGCATGGACTATGTTTGTGACATTCTTCTTAGCGGCATCATAGATCTGCTTCTGAATAGTGAGTCTGGTGGAAAGCCAAAGCCTCTCAGCTTTACGGCGGTCTCTTTTAGCAGTGCGAAGCTGGTCCCTAACACTGCTATACCACGGAGACCACTTCTGAATTGCTACTCTGCACTTGGTTGCTGGGGCATGTTTGTCGAGCAATGCACGCAGGCAGTTATCAAGTTGTTCTGCTGTAGTAGGTAAGCTAGTTGTTAGGTTTGCTTGGATGTCATGCATTAGTTTGGTTCTGTTTATCATACGGAGGTTTCTCTTAGTAGTGAATAAAGGTGGAGGGTTAGGGACTGATACATCAAGATGGCATATAATGCAGAGGTGATCTGATGAACGTTCGTGGGACACCAGGGAGGACTGAAGAATATTATCATCAGGTCTGTAAAGAATCCAGTCTAATATGTGACCATGTTTATGGGTGGGTTGGCTAACTGACTGTTTGAGGTTGAAACCATTTCTTCCATACTTAACGTAGAAATAAGAATTATTGTCTGTGTAAGACTAGAGAACTTGCAATTAAACTTAAAGAATCTAAAAGAAGGTTTGGTTTGGTTTGGTTGTTTTAACGCCATTTTTCAGCACATGATAGCCTTTACATGACGGCCATTATATTTGGTGCAGGAAGAAACCATGAAAACCCCGGCAAGGACCACCGACCCACGGGAAGTTACTAGCAAACTTTCCCACGTTGGCCTATTTGACACTCAGACCCATGCAGACTGAGGAGAGATGTCAGTGGTATGTAAAGGCGAACTCATTAGACCACTCTGCCACCAGGGACGCCGAATCTAAAGGAACAATTAGTAGCTTAGATAACACTAGAGCATGAAATACGAAATTCTCAAATCACTCAGCTCGTTTGAACACAAATTAAATCGAAAACGTGAAATAACTATCATGTGATCACAGAGCTAATGTATATGAAATGATAAATATCTAAAATGCTATTCCCCGACTTAATACAGTCACAGACTATCACTTGACTGAAATAGTCTTGTAACTCAGTTAAGAATTAAAATGGAAACAGCACGTGTCAATACTGGATTATTTATCGATGAATCCGCAATCGTCTATTAAAGGAAATAACATGAGGGAGTTTGACTCGGTGTCAACTGGACTTGAAGGGGCAATGAATAGTTTAGAATTCGTTGTCATGCTTAAATCAAACTCGACATTAGGTTACTGGGGCTTTCTGCTTGTAGTATTTAGGGAAAGCCTCTATAATAAAAATATGTATTTTTAGATACAAAAAAATGCAATGTTTTAAAGCTAACAAACAAGTCGCTATTTTTGTAATTTTCATCTGAACCCATATTGTTTAAGGAAAAGCAAGAAAGATCACATGGATGCAAAATTTTACAACTTTTGCTATCGAACCTACTGCAGATCGCTGCATATTTACTGTTTGGATTGGACTAGGTCACTGTGACCTTAATCATTGGCTACACATGTACGATGCTATTGTGTTGAAGATACTTCCATATAATGTTCCTGTATATTGTTATGAGAGTAATCTTAAATTTAACGTGTATTATGAGCATGATTAAAGAGAAAAACATTAGACTTCAAAATTCGATATCAAGCACGTTCAAATTAACCCAAAATTGTTGCCCCAAAGTTACATGAAGGCTTTATTAAGAAATCTAAGCTTCGAAATAGTCAAATGGAAGCAACTGCATTCCAATTCATGATTTACTGCTGTAAGACAACGTCGATACGGTCTTACCTGTGATAACATCTAAACTGAAAAATCTTTAAACCTTTATCAGAACGATAGATTAGTAATGAACAATCTGAAAGGTAATTCTATTATTTGACATTTTCAGTCCCTTTATGTTGCATATCATTTTTTAATTAAATCACATGGTTTTACTAAACGGACTATGATACATGGTTCATATGGCCATGTTGCATATAATTTTTGAATTAAATTACATGGTTTTAATAAACGAATGTTATCCATTTTTTCTTCAAAATTTAATGATTCTTCATAACTAGTCTTAATAGTAGTGCGTGGTTCTAACAGTGTTAAACAAATGAGTCGTTGGTATTCTATTCTGATGACAAGTAAAATTGGTAATTTTGGCGTATGAATGCTTTGAAGAAATGCTATGATACACGAAGAACCAAAAATACATTTAATTTCGAAACTAAAGCAGAAGCTTTAACAAGGAGAGAATTTTGTTATTTATCCAGGTGGTGCATTTTTTATGGATTACAGTATAGCTCCATATTTTGATTTGCATTACTGCAATATCCTTTTCGTGTCAGGAAGTATATCATCAAGGGAAATAATGACTAACGTATCAATGGATGGTTTTGTTTATGTCCGAATTTTACAATCAGCCTTTTAAAACATAATAATAAGGGGATGTAATCTATGTCAAGATCTTTCCGTACCAACAGTACGATCTGTAGTCAAACATCAAAAGCCTGATCACGAACCGGTTTGAAATAGGTTTTATTGTAATACTGGCAATATAAAATTAATGTAACTGATGTCTGTGATGCTATTTTTCATGGACTAATTTTAAAACATTACAAAATACCTCTGATTAAAGTAGTTTTGTAACTCAAATCAGAATTGCGATGGAGACTTTCCTTGCCATATCGGACCGTGCATCTGTGAATGGACCGTCACCAGTCAAATAAATGGCTTTATAAAGATTTGTTATGATGGGTCTTTCCTTGTAATTAATACCTTTTGTTTCAGATTATAACAAATTAATGTTTAAAATAGAATTCGTTATTTATTTGTTGTTTTCACAAGTTTGATGCAAATATAGGGACTTGATCTATCTCCTAAACGTCAAACCCCATTTAGTCTGCAGAATCTGAAGGGCAGGATCAGAGAATACCGGAAACTGGTCTGGAGGTACCATAAAGCAGCCTCGTCTTGGTAATGAATATTTGTAAGAATAATGTTATGCTATCAACTCCTTTCAGGAATACAGAAAACACAGCATTGATTTTGTTTATATATATATATATATATATATATATATATATATATATATATATATATATATATATATATATATATATATATATATATATCATAGAATTAAAAAGTTTTCCGATTTATTAAATTAAATACTTGGGGAGGGTATTTTCAAAGATATAAGTTCATTATAGCGGCTAAGTTACTTTTTGCATGTCGAGAAAACGTTTTTTGTTAATGTATATAAACCAGACGAGCACACAAGCCAAGAGGTGTACCATATAAATAGCATTACAGAAATAAGTCAACCAAAATGGGAGGAAATACTTTTGCTACATATATGAAAGGGTCAACAAAAGCCAAAAATAAAAATACACTTTCGTCCATAAAAAAGTCAAATAAAACATGCCATTTTCGTTCATCATGTAATTGAAAGCAATCTGTGACAAATCATGGTTAATCATTATTATAATAAATCTCAGATGAAACTAAATATTTTCTTGGGTACAAAAAATTAAATTCGAAATTAGAACCATTTCTTAAAATAGAGAAAAGCTTGACTGCACGCCACCACAGCCAGTCTTTCAGAATGAGGGCAGTTTTAATGAAGCTAGTCAGAGAGAGGGAGATTTATCATCCTGTCCACTACCATAATAGGTGTACGTTGTTCAGTTTCGTGTTCTGTTAGATATGGTAAAGGCTGCATTTCCTCAGACTTATACATAATGCGTTTTGCATTTTCAATAATGGCGAAGGCTGAATATGTAAAATGGTACCGCTTTAGCTGGGATCACTTTGGCATATAATAAGAACGAAATACCATTCCATTTAAAAAGAACCACAAATTTAGGTCTGATCTGCATTCAGTAGTCAAGTAAACATGGTGGTGCAGAATTATGACAAACGCTAAATGACAAATGAAATAGGACACAAAGTCCGACAAGGATACATCATTCAGTACTCAGAATTCGCGTGTCCCAATAGGTTCAATCGCTTATGTTTTGTTCTGGACTATTATGATGAAGGACATCAAAATACTGGATATCTGTGGAATCTTACCCAAGGTAACATATCCTCCGTCTTCTTAAAGGCTTAACTGATAACTAAATATTTGTGAACTATTGTTTGGTGATATAGGCACGCATAGTTCATTAAAGAAAATGAAACATTTAATATCATTTTTGCAATCCAGGTTCTTATAACAAGTGTTTAACTGATAATGGTGATATAAGACAGAAAATTTGTCCTTGTCTGTGCGTCTATGAGTTCATTAAGACGATGCTATTTCAAGTTGTCGAGAGTGACAGACAAGTCAAAATAAGTCTCTTCTTTCAGAGTATTTGCCTTCTGCAATGACCAGTGTGTTGATGTGATATTGTGTATATGGACTTTGGTCATGGGGTCCAATATTATAACCTGTTTCAAGTTCAAATTGAAGTAGCTACATAGTTTTATCATGTTGCTTGTAGCACATGTCAAGATTTTACATTCATGAGGCAACGTAGGCAGGTTTCTAACACCAGTATCAAAACTAGAGCCAAAGAATAATCATGGACCTTAATATACCCTTTCTTATATTATCCTACTGCCCTGGGATGATCCCAGTGCCTGTTCTAGGGTGATCACAGAATACCCCATACTCTAGAGCTAGGGTGATACCAGTCTTAGTATATCCCTTATAGCATTATATTTCTGCCCTGGGATGATCCCAATGTCTGTTCTATGGTGATAACAGCATGCTCCATACTCTAGAGCTAGGGTGGTCCCAGAAGCTGAACAGGCGAGATTGCTTCCCGATCATGAAGCAATAGAAAAGAATGTAAAATAAAATCATGTGATAGTGCACTAACTTAGTTGCTTGCGTACCTGAATCGGGAGTAAATAAAGGATGTAGAATCTTGTGAACAGACCAGATGACAGAAGACAAGATGCAAAGAGAACTATGTCTTACAGTGCGTTTGCATATGATGCTAGTAAGCGGTCTCCGAGTTAGACACTTCCGATTGTACCTGAGCAGGAGTGTCTGCTCTGTGATGTGATTGCCTGTTAGTGTTTTTGGTGGTGTCCCGGATTGATAAGGTTTGATGACATCCTAACCCTCCACATATTTACATTTATCCTGGGATGCCAGGGGTCAGTGATTGGGTTCAAAGCCAATTCAATGTCAAGTACTCTCAAATATCTTCAAACTTGATATCAATGACAGAATGATTTGGTGGAACTGTGTGTATGACATTTTGATCCCTGCCACATGGTCCAGCGGATCTAGTCCTTGGCAAGCGTACGTTTAATCTATTCTCATTTGACACCCGTTATTTAATGATTTAGTGATTCCTATTCTTACACCCACACCATGGCCCAGTTGTGGAAAATGTTTTGCATGGCTTGAGGTTTATACGAACTGTAACAAAAGGAAGAAAGATACACTTCATCGAGAAGGAAAAACGAGAACTGTTGTACTTTTAGATCCCTTAAGGGGGTGGGTTTGGGTCGAAGTAGGGTTCGCTATAAATATTAGAAACATTCGTACAAAAATATTCACCGAGTTTTTTTATAGCGGGATGTGAAACTGCCACTCCATACTTTTTCCTATCCCAATGATAGTTTCATATAATCAGTACATCATTTTTCACCAAACTTCATATTTTATAAGCAAAATGTATGCGACTGTAACATTTCATTGTTTTCTCAATACCATATTAAATTTATTTGTTATACTGAAGGATATGATGAGATGTAACCAACCAATCGTACATTTGTATAATGTATACACCGTCTAAAGTTAGGATTCTTCGGTTTGATGGAATTTATTTTCGACTGAATATAAAGGGATAGATAAAAAGTTTAATATTGCTGTTTCAATTCTTCTGAAATACATTTCAGTTTTACCGTATATCATATTAATCTTTCCGCGAGATATTCTGCCATTCTAATACATTTGTGAGTGACTGTCGGTGGTTTACACAACCATACGTGTAAACTGTAGACTCATAGTTACTGAGGCACATTTCCTTTCTCTCTACCTGTTAAGTTTCTCTTTTATATAAACGTCTAAATGATTGCCTTCCATAAGAGTGATGGGCAAATGTAATGATAAAATTAACACATGTACTGGGAAAATATAACCTGTGTTATAGATGAGGCGATAAAAAGCAACGATTTTCCCAATAATATTTGTACTCACTGTCATCTTGTGCACAAAGCAAGATATGGCTGAGGAATGTATTCATGGAACTTTTTGCTGCATTATTGCAGCATCGAATGAGATAGACCTGACTTTCTTGAATATAAAATCTTGTTCATTTAGTACGTAGATATCTACATTGACCAAGGTGTAGTGATCCATTAATCAATTAAATTAATGATACAAATACTTCATGTGGGTGCTATCACCATGACCACGATGTTCGTGGTTCTAGGAAATAAAATATGTACGCATTAGTTATAAGTAGGTAGCATTTCGCTGAGTGCTTCTTTGATTTATCACATTAATTTCAGAACAGGTTCTAGTCGTTTACTACGCATTTGAACTGGTAACCGACATTTTTACCAGTCGTGAATGCATGTTAAAGAGATTTGCACACTTGTAACGGCGTATATTTGATATGTGAGCGGCATCGTAGAGATGGCAAGCATACTTAGTAATGGCGTAAATTTCGTATGCGAGTGGTATCGAAGAGATGGCAAGCATACTTAGTAATGGCGTATATTTCATATGTGAGTGGCATGGTCGATGTGGCAAGCCTACTTAGTAAATGACCCTCCTCCCGCGTACATAGCAATGGTTCATCCCTATTTTAATATATGTACACATTTGTAAGATTTCAAAGAAATATTGCACAAAGTTTATGTGATATCAAGAAAACAACTGTAAATGACAAGGCAATTTACTTATTGGTATTCTCACAGAATTGAATCATAACCTGAAAGACTATGTAGTTTCTAATATTTTAGAAGCAAATTTTATTCGCTTCTGTTTATTTATTTATGAGAACTGTTGAAAGCGATAATCCTAAAGTTTCTTGCGTGGTATAAGAGAACAAAATCAACACAACTTCGAGGAAGAGAAGTGTATCAGATTTTCTTGCTTATATTTTCTTGACTCCATCAATACAGAGTTTGTTACGTTTGTAATATGAGATTTTCATATTAATGTGTTTACCGAACTCGCCTATGCTTCATTTATTTTCAAAATAGTTCCAAGCAATTCAAAGCAGTGCAATGTTTAAGCTTTTTTCTTAGATAACATTTTTAGTGTAAACTTTATACTACATTAAACATGTTTACAACATTGAATTGGACCAATAATAGCACAGTTCAATTTGTTCTCAAGAGCATATTCTACATAGTAATCAGTCTGTTTGATTATTTCCCTCTACCCTTTTGAAAGTTTCCAGTTTGTGGCCAAACACAAGGAAAAAACAAGGTTTTCTTCTTTTGGTTTTATAGATTTATCTTTTCTCTGTGAGACACATATACATAGAATGGTCGATCATGAGCAGCACAACTGACAACACTAACACGGCAATCGCTGATAAGGTAACCTCTATAATGTAACGGTGGACCTCTTGTATCCCAAATAGCGAGAAATTATGGGTCCATTTCTTTCTAAAGTTTGTACCTACGGTGCTCCGATTTTATCGTTGTAATAAATAACACGAACTCTGTCGACTGAGTCCATAGTATACCTTAGCCCCGAAACATCCCTTTAAATAACAATAACTTCACAATGTAATATGTTATCGTCTACATTATTTCACTTTTCAATTCACATAAATTATGGAAGCATCTTAATTTTCCTGATAGTCATAGTTTTCGAGAAGTGTTGTGCTATAAAACTTGAGTGCAAACTGGTTTGCTATTCCGTCCGTCTGTGCTTTTCCGTACACATCTATGTTTGAAAGCAGTGGTTCCCAACATGTACGCAATGGGGGTACTTCCAAGAGGTCCACGAATAGGCTGGCTAAATAATGTCTCGTAAATATACCACTATTTTGAAAATGTATTTGTTGTTGTGATGAATAAAATATGAATTCATTTACAACGATTACTGACATCATAATATTTTTTGTCATGTTTTTAGTGAATCATTGACTATGCGTTCGGGATTTGCCTGTCATGTAACTGCCCGCAGAAACCGTAATTAATAATGTTTATTGTTTTAGTGGAGCATGGAATTTGGCACAAACTGCGCACGCTGTTTGAGAATATTTCTCATAATTGCACGGGAGAGGAATCTGCATTAATTGACTGTCAATTAGAAAATGCAAGAATGAATGTATTCTTCTGCAAGCAAAATCACCATTTTTTTTTTCTTTCTTTCTGTGATGTTTGTAGTCGAACCTATAAAAGTTCCTACAACAAAAAAAAAAAATGTCTTTTTTAGGAATTATGTCTGAGTGACTGTCTCTATTAGGAATCATGTCTTAGTGATTGTCTTTATTAGGAATCTTAGGAATCATGTCTGAGTGATTGCCTTTTATTAAGAATTTTGTCTGAGTGACACAAAGAACCATATTAGTGAACAATTTTTCACACATTCAATATCATTAAAATAGATTTTCCAGGCAGAACGTCAGTGCGAAAAATTCTTGTCTGTCCGCACACACGACCTTTATCTTGACTTGGGGACTTTTGTAAGCTAATACCGCAAACATAGTGCACACAAAGCAACAAAATCTCCCCCATTTCCAACATAACGTGAACATTATTTGATAATTGGTAAAGACAGACAGTTCATTTTAACACATTTGCGAGCAGCTTTTGAAATAAGTTTCTAGCCAACTTTTCATTTTGCACCAATCGAACTAATTGATATGTACATCTTTTGATTTTGACTATAAAAAGCAGTTTTTGTAATTGTTATATACTTTTACAATAAATTTCTCATTATTATCTATGAAGTGTAAATCAGTTCTAGGCCACAGTTGTATCGAGGATTATGACATTTTGTCTGTCTCACTGAGCTTATGGATAAGAGATTAGACTTTTCTTTTTTACCTGTTCTAATTTTTATCGTTCAGTTAGTTATATGTAGTACAGCAATTCAAAAGCTGTATTTTGTCCTTATTACTTTGGTCGTCTCGACGACCACTGTTATTTGAACACTAATGTGTTGAAACGTCATTTAAAGCTGATACTAAATATTTCAGTGCAAACCTAACGTCTATCATAACTCAGGGAAATTTTCAATGTGTATTGTATTATTTAAAAGTTACATCAGCAATCACAATACGTCAGCTTAACTACAACCCTCGTATTTCGTTCTGTGCATTAGTGACGTATAGGAAGAGTCCACCCTCAGGATCAGAAATTTGAGTTTGATTAAATGCACCAGTATTCAAATGGTCCATTATCCTGGATAGAAGCCATCTTTGAAAATTGTTCTTTAGTGAGCGATGTTTGTCGACCCTGGAGATGAGATTAAATGTTCGTGAGCGGAACGTGAGAGGAGCACGGAGCCAGCTGAAGTTCCCGATGCCTTGTTCCATCACGTTTCTTGTTGCACGATAATAATTGTCGAGTGACGTTGGCTTGCATGAGCCGACGCAGCGCTTTGGGACGAAAATAAAAGAGAAGCGGATCGCTGAGTTTCTTCGAGGCAGGCGCAAAACAGTGATTTTACACTCTGCTGCAGCAGAGATATATGTATCTAAAAAAATAAAAAATATAATAAACAATGATAACACATGGAGTTTCAAATCAAAGATGCTGCGCTAAGCTGAAAGCAGATCAGTCCGAAAAAGATTGTGCAGATGCCAATAACTGTACTGTAGTATTCATGCGGAGAAGTTCAGGCGTTGGTGTAAAACCTTGCCATGCAGAAAATGCGGCGTTGGCGTGCCAACAGATTATTGAATCTGCCAACGTTATAGCGTTAAAATTTTGAAGCGGAAACTGAAACGAACAGAGATGAATGCACGAGAGCGGATTAGGGTTGTTATTTATCATCCACGGGATAATGAAAAATATTGACGTGCAAGGTCAATATTGGCCTTCTACCGGCGTAAAACGAAATTTTTACTTCTTTTGAAATGTTCGCCCCTAGTTATAATATTATAGCGCTTTGACGGGTCGTACACCTTTCTACTATGTCAGGTCCTGCCGAAAACAAGCGCGCTTGTCTATAGGAAATAGCTGTGTGGAAATAAATATCTATCATTGCTTAGTGTGCCATCACAGAGAAGGCAGGTGTTCACATGAAGTCATGCTGGAAGTGCACTGTTGGTTGATAATGGGATCTGCCCAACTTGCGGTGGCATTGCAATGTCAAGGAAACTAAAACAAATCGAGAATAAGGTATCGTTGCTAAAATATTTCTAATTATAAATAGCTGGTTAATAGACTATATGACAAGGTTATTACCGAGCTCAAGGCTACACAAAAATTTCAAGCAGAGATGCATGGTTAATTAACTATACACAAAAATGTCTACCTTTGCACGTTTGAACCAGTTGCTTGGTGGAGGGCAAATTACGATGACGATGGATGCGTTGTTTATTTAAAACATAATACCCTATAAAATTCACTTTGGAATCCCCAAAACTCGTACCCAAATCAACATGTTTACGCCTTCTTGTTTACTGGAATAATAATTTGGTCGATGAGCTCATACCCAGAGAGAATAATGAAGTTACTATTAGTTGTTTACATAAATGAAATAAAAAATTTTTTTTAAAAGTCAATCAGATCAAATATAATTGAACTCAGTTTTGGACAAGGTCAAGTCCAATAAATAATGTTACATTACAATAACATGTAATGGAATAAAAAAAAATTAAAACTAACAGACAAGCAATTAAATTAAATATACATAACATAGGGCAAAGAAAAGCAGGTGCCGCCGATTGATGGGCTTAGCAGGAGTTACGTGAGGATGACAGAGACCAACCCTCTCTCTTCTCCTGATGGATACACAGTTCGAAATCGCTCTGAGATAGCCCATGCTATACTTCCAACCGCGGCCTACTCAGCGAGTTTCTTGGCCGTACAAGGCTGCTCATAAGAAGCACCGAATAACAATCATGACTTGTCTTAAAAGGGTTTGTAGTAACTTCTTTGATCGAACAAACTATTCCTCTTAGCGACAAATGGCCACGTGTCACCAATGCCAGACAGTTATCCCGGTAGATTCTGCCAACTACATTACGGATGTCCTCCATTTTACACAAGAGTAGAAAGCCCAACGTTTTACATAAATGCACAGAGATGACAGACCAGCTGTTTGTGTTACGACGATAAGCCCGTGGGTTGTATCCACGAGCAATACTATGCGCACAACATCGACCCCGGAGGTTTGGTGTGTCACAATTGCATGGTCAACGGCTTCAGGTAGGTAAATTATTTGCCCGAGTTGGGCACGGTCTGTCCTGCAAAAATTCTTGTCGACCAACCAGATGACTGTACGTGCTGGACTGAAAATCGCTACCAGCGAGTTATCGGATGGATGAAAAAAACTCTCCAGCCAAATAACCACCCCACCACCCCACCACCCCACCACCCCCCACCCCCCGCTGTGCTTACACGTTTCACGCAAAACGCGCTTACTATATTTGGCCACTTGCACCGAGGGCCATGTTATGTGATGCTTTCCTGTCGCAACAACTGTCTTCAAACGTGAAGGTCGCCAAGGTCATTAGTATTAACGTCGCTTACGCCTTACTGCTATGATAGCCAAACTAACCATCCTTGTGCTGTCCAAGTTTCATGTTAGATTGCCTGAAGATACCCAGCGGTGGCACAGTCTGGCCCATCCGTTTGTATCTGTTAGAGACTGCAACACACAGACAATATTCTCTTTCCCTGGAAACATGGCAAGTTGGAGACCACATGGTTGGTCGAGCCAGTCTCCGTGTGGCAGAGAAGAGAAACACAAACTCAATCGCCGAAATACATTGTACAGGAGACCTACTTCGCCATCCAGGACCGCTACAGCGTAGACCGAACTCTGACGAAAAACAGTTCCACCGATGCTAACAATTCTTTGGTCATTGCACGATGGCTTCGCAACGCAATCACCCGCTTCCGCACTCAAGCGTCTCTTCTGCTGGATCATAGATAAGCGTATCAAAACACACAAAATCAAATAATGGGCGGCTGGCCCGCGTATTTTTAGGTTGTTATCGAAACGACAAGTGGAACCTGCGGGAGAGAAGTGAACGTCGACCGGGTCCCTCCAGAATGTGGATGCCCAGGATTATAAACGCGCTACCTACCTGCATGGAACTGCTAGACAAGGACTGTAGCATTGACCGCATTGATAAGGCTTGGGGTACACTCAGGCCGTTTGCCAGATTTCATGTAGGCGTTGTCATAACGTGAGTGCACACCGTACAACTACTAACTATACAGTCACAAAGAATCAAAAGCGAGCTCTTGCAGCACAAGTGAATGTTAAATAAGACAATAGCTTTGACACTGAGAACATTTACTACTTGTGCTAGTTGCTCCACAGATTGTGCTATCTCCAAGGGAATGGGCTAAGTATTCGTTGAAACCAAGGACACAATCACAACTTCTCAGCAGCGAACGCGGCGGACTGTAAAGACTAAACAGTTCCGAGCACACATGGCGGCATTCTATTACGAATGTAGCCGATATAGTATTCTTCTAGCCGGTTTAACCACGGCTACAAGGGCTTTCTCATAGCAATCCACACAAACAGCCGCGATGTGTACCCTGAGCTTCTGAAAAGCAAATGCAACGCATCTGAGGCGATGGGGCAGATTCTGGTTCAAGCAGCGTAATGAGAACCCGTCGGCAAGCTATTGAGTTTCCTTGCCCCACCCCTTTCCGCCCCCTTTTGAAGTTCGGATGAAAGCGAACGGCGTCGACCACCACTTTGTCTGAACCAACTAATCACGCCCCAATTGTGCGGATTGGACACTTTCGTCTCACTCTTTGAACAATGCTCGAGTGCTTTCTTGGCTACAGGCAAAACAAATGAGTGGACGCCTTCCCTCAAATTATTGAGGTTTATAGCAGACGTAGGTACCAAGGCACTGAGTAGGCACAAGCCAAACTTGGCTCCAAAGACGAGGAACTTATACGAGCACAGGAACAGGCACGTACAGCGATCATGTGCTAGTTTATCAAAGGAAGCGCTGCTCGGTGATCCATTTTCGTCCACAGGATTGAGCACCACATCGGTGTGGACACGTTTACCTTGAAAGACATGTCAGGGACCTTTAAGCATTACGAGCTCTATACCATACCTGCGTCAGCCAGCGGGCAGTCAGAACAACGCGCACTTAATATATGCTATGCTCAAAAGTGCGTGCGAACGCGGACTCATGCGATTTAAAGCGACTGTATACAAACTAATGACGCCCTTCTACGGTCAGATTGGTTTTATGCTGCTCGTTACGAGCCAACATCCGATGTACTCGCCGACTTTAGGCCCATGGATGTGGTTTAGATTAGGTCCACGATGTCGCGTCTCTGTGAATGCGCCTGGTTGTGTCGGTAGCACGCGGGCTTCGCCAGACATAGGTCGGCCGTGAGCACCTAGTCGAATGTTAATCCTTGTGCCTGTCCCGCAGTAGTTGTAATACAGTAGATGCTTCTCCTGATGATATTTGCTTCATGGCAGACCCTAAGCTGTTCAATACGAGCAGCGATGCCGCGGCTTTCTTTGTGCTCATGTGCTTGATAGTTAATTTTTTCTTAGCTCCACGTATGGTGCAAGTTCCTTGGAGAGCAAGTTTCCCATTGACTAGCCGTATCTTGTGAGAGCCTACTTTCTCAGTCTTTCTCCTACAGCGCAGACAATATGCAAACATTTTAAAAGATTTAGTGAGCCTTAAATAAGATGCTGGCAGAAGCCCTGAGCGAAAAGCCGAGCGACAAAACAGTCGTCGCCAGCAAGGACCCGTTACATTACTGGCCCTGATTACCTGGACTACTATCAAGACAACTTCATCATCTATGCCGACGTGATGTTCGAGTAGAAAAACAATCAGACATGGTCTCTTGCCGTGGAACACAAGAACGTTAGCGTGTTATACACTCAGATGTCAAAAGTATTTCGCGACAACAAAAATACGGTCGTAATTTGCGGGACTGACATCCGTTGCCTGCTAAAGGTGCACACCACGTAGTATACCGCCAACATCGATTTGTTTGATTTTCGTCGTTTCTTTTACGAGGCAACGTCTTTACCTCACGACTTAGACAACATATACCAGACCAGCGCAGACCAAGTAAAGTTTCGGACTGGCCTTGATAAAACGTGGGTTGTATCAAATTCATCTATTTGAATGTCTTGCAAATACCTTAAAAAACTATACTATTTACCAAAGTATCAAGTGCGAAAGACAAGATAGAAATACTAAAGGAGTATTTGACCCGTCTCAAGAAGCTGCCTGATAGGCTAAACGACCATCATTCCGCACATGATTTCACCTACGAAGAGATTGCCATTGCTGAAGTCACTGCCCGTGCGGCAATAGTCGCCAAGGAGGTTCGTGAGAAGTCAGAGGCGTAAAGAAGGCCTACCAAAAGTGTCCATCTGAATCTGCATCGGCATTCGAAATGCTGCCCGAGGACCTCTGTTCTGCCCTGCCAGAGCTGAGTTCATCTAAGTACAGGTTAAGCATTCTCGCACATCACAAAAAGTTTACCGAGCAAGGAGGGCAGTTTATCGAGGATAAGGGCATTGCAGGTGCAGTAGCTGATATTTCTAACTGGCAAAGTGCTTGAAAGACAAATTGGTCAAAGTGGGGTTTTCGAAAGTATCTGGAAAAATTAAGCGATTTTGAGAAGTTCATGGGAAACGTTCGCGGCTACATAAGTACGCTGCCTGAATCGTAGAGGCTCATACAGATGAAAGTCTGTAAGGTAGCAGCTCAAGAGTAAGTTCGGGCACAAAGATCAAACATCAACACCGTATAAACATGAGCCGGAACGGTAAAAAACAGATTCTGCTCAAAAGTCAACCGGCAGACGTGTTGAATAACAGTGCTAGCACATTCTCTGCTGCAGCGGCAAGGACAAGCTAGCCAAAAGCCTAACAATGCTCCATAGTTTTGCATGGCTCACAAAATGTGAACTGAGTTGGTCACCGAGACTATCGCAATCTGCCAAAGCCAAAGGATGATATCATGGATGATGCTGCACTTAAAGCCCTAATTAAAGAGCTTTATAACGAAGTGTATAACCCAGTGTACTGTACGAAAGACGATCGAAATGACAAGATGGACACAAGTGCGAAAATACAAAAGATTGTGTCAACGAGTTTTAAAAAGGTAGGCATTTGACGTTATCTTTCTGAAGTAATTTAAGGTTCGCAAGGGACGCAACCTCGAGACTGCAGTAGCGTGTATCCAAATCTACTGCAGCTGACTCAGTACCCCCTTTCTGCCTTTCGGCCAACAATACCTTTGTGTTTTCCTTCGACAGTGGCACCACCTGGAAAACCGTAAACGGGTGCCCATGAAACAGACACTATTATTTATGAATTACAGCCCTAAAGGGTGATGGAACAACAATTAACATTCTTGCTAATACGACAACCCTTTTCGTAGGAATAGAATTCAGATTTCCCTGCTACTGCGTTGCCATTGTAAACTCTAGTATGAGTAAAGCTGGGATTGTACGCCCTAGTCACCCAGGGCGACACCATCATGCCAGGCATGGTGCAGATCATCACGATCTCTTTATATCTTACATGCGATACTTTGGGAAGATCCGACGTAGACTCGAGCACTAGCAGTAAGGCTTCTCCTGGCTGCGTTCCCTATAGCTTTACTTCAGAAAACAGTCCAAGCCCGCTCCTGACATTTGCACCACCCCTGTCCGTCTACATGCCTTGCATATGTTCCCGAATTAATAAACTGCACTATACTGTAACCTAAGAGGATAGCAACCTGCTCAAACTCTACGACCAGAGACATTCATCGTTGCTGCTGAAAACTTTATCATGGGAACTGTAGCCTAAATTATGTCATTCGAAACGCGCGATGCATTGTTGCAAACTTGGCATTGGGCACAGGCCTTCGACTCTGACCATATAGTCGTAGGGCAACATAATTTCTGCAATGGCATTTTTTTTTTAAGACTTGCAATATCCCACCCTCGTCGCGTAGAGGTGCACATGCAGTATACCATGGGCTACTTACTGTTGCTGAAGCCTTTACTAAGGTTTCCGGCAAACTCACAAAGGTAGATTACAGGATAAAGAAGCATTTGTCACCAGTGTTATGGTGGCGCTTTTCAACAGTGCTAGCTATTTTATTGATAGCAAAAAAGTTTTGCCCTGCCTGCATAATGTCGCACTAACCATTCTATGGCAATGACTTTGCTCGCAGAGCCTGCCCATCAATGTTCGCGAAGGACACAACATACCGCGCAAGTGATGCCCTAGTTCACCACGGCAAGGGTCACACACAGCACGGGAAATGAGTGCGTCGATGTAGTAATAGATAGCTACCCAAATTTTAACCTAGGCTATGTAGTGTGAAAGGGTCAGCTGGATGCGCATAGTAACTTTTCCTGTGCTGACTCACATCTTTGGCTTCTGTATCGATATGCTCAAGGTCATGCTAAACACCGCCATTTGCCGCGACAATACTGAAGACGGCAATAAGCTCAAGCTCTCAAAGCTCGCATTTTTTATGCCAGCTGTGATGCGTCGTCGATCTTACTCAGCTTCGTGCAGAAGGCAATTTAAACCGTGACTACAGACTCCTAACAAAGCGCAGTTAACGGCCAATTTTCCTGACAAATCAGCGATTGGCGGAGTATCATCCCACGTCAGCTCATATGCGTTTCCTTCCAGGACATGGCAAACCAAGAGTGCAACCTAATATTATTTGTGAAGCTCTGTGTCACTGAGTTATCCCTGCGGCTTAACGGCGACCAGGAACCTGTCGCAGGCGATCACATTGCAGTTTTCAACGTCATCGGTGCACTAAGCAACGACGGTGTTTCCATGGTAAATATCAAAGAATATACTGACATTTATTTTTTTTATTTTTTTTTTTTTATTTTTTTTTTTTCGACCGCTCCCGTGGCCTAGTGGTTAGAGCGTCCGCCTCGGATGCGGGAGATTGTGGGTTCGATCCCCGGCCGAGTCATACCAAAGGCTTACAAAAATGGTACTAACAGCTGCCTCGCTTGGCGCTCAGCATTAAGAGGTTGGTGTTAGGACTGGTTGGCCTGGTGTCAGGATAATGTGACTGGGTGGGACATCATGCCACATGTCTGCGGCATGATGCCCCAGTGCTAGACATCACTATAAACTGGCACACTGCAGACATCGTAGCGATATGACTGAAAAATTGTTAAAGCTACGTTAAAAATCCAAATCACATCACATCACTTTAAGTTTTTTCGTAAAAATTTTTTTCTTGTCGACTCATATACCTTTATATTTTAATTTCATTAAACTTTGTTTTTTACCGACGTATATAACTATTATACCTATGCAAATGAAACACTTGACAATAAAAAATGTTTTGATGAAATGTACCTAAGATCTAGCTAAGAAAGAAAAGTTTATCTGTCAAATTTCATTTTCTATCAATATGTTTCAAGATCTTGCGATAGAAAATAGAATGGAGTCTGTATCAAATTAATAAAGCACTATGAAGCATAACGGTTTTGACTATGTTTCAGCCTAACGTATAATACAGTGCTTTGCTTAAGTTAATCATAAAATGAACCTTTATCGGTGTCTGTCCAATCTACCTATTACAGATAGACCTTTATCTATGTCTGTCAAAACTACCTATTAAAGACAGACCTTTATCTATGTCTGTCAAAACTACCTATTAAAGACAGACCTTTATCTATGTCTGTCAAAACTACCTATTAAAGATAGACCTTTATCTATGTCTGTCAAAACTACCTATTAAAGACAGACCTTTATCTATGTCTGTCAAAACTACCTATTAAAGACAGACCTTTATCTATGTCTGTCAAAACTACCTATTAAAGACAGACCTTTATCTATGTCTGTCAAAACTACCTATTAAAGACAGACCTTTATCTATGTCTGTCAAAACTACCTATTAAAGACAGACCTTTATCGGCGCTTGTCAAATCTACCCATTAAAGATATTCCTTTATTCGAGTCAGTCAAACCTACCTGTTAAAGATAGATAATTATTGTTTCTGTCAGATCCACCTATGAAAGATAGAGCTTAATCGATGTTTGTCAGATGTACCTATTAAAGATAGACCATTATTGGTGTCTAACAAATCTACCTATTAAAGACTGATCTTTATCGGTGTCTGTCATACGTACCTTTTAAAGAATGATCTTTATCTGTGTCTGTATAGTCTATCTATTAAAGATAGACCTTGATCGGTGTCTGTCAGATCTACCTATTAAAGACTGATTTTTATTCGGTGTCTGTCAAACCTACCTTTTAAAGACTGATCTTTATCGGTGTCTGTACGGTCTACCTATTAAAGACAGACCCTGATAGGTGTCAGATCTACTTATTAAAGGCAGATCTTTATCGGTGTCTGTCAGTTCTACCCATTAAAAATAGATCTTGATTTTAATCAGGCTGACACTAATATTAGCTTCTACCATTTCAGTGTGGAAGAAAGGAATTATATTGATTTATCATCAAAATCAAGCATTATATTGATTTATGAGCAACAAATTTTGAAGAGAAAGATCACATGTAATTCAATTAAAGGGGTAGGTACTATAAGGTCTAATTTTGGCCAAAAAATTAGCAAATTTTTTAAAAAAAAACGTTGTTGATTTGATAATACTATGGCAAAACCTGTATCAACATTTGAAAACTTCAAATTGCAATTTATTTTTAAATTGACTTTTTAATTTATCACATAGTCGGTACACTTTGCCTGCAGTTTCATATTTTTGATATTATACATGTGAACATATCACTTTATGTGATTCTGATTGGTCCAAATAAGCCCATGAAATTATTGTGCATTATTCTCTTTACTGATTGGCTGCGATCGTGGGAAAACTTTTTTAACCCCGCCTTCAGGAATTTTTTGGCCGCCATTTTTTTGATTCGACTCGCGAAAGGGAATTGGGAAAAAATGGTCTCGTCTGCTTCACTATTGCCAATTTACCCCCACAGGGGTTTGTTATGTCATTTATAACATATCATAACACGAAAAATGGCAAAACCACCAAGACAAGAACAATAACAAGTAAAACTACCAGTATTGCTTAGATGATAACGAGGGTGGGGGTGGGGATGGATGGGCGGTATATCTGTACCATGGAATCCACCCTATATACAAGCTTGGTTTAAATGTAAACTTACTGAAGTAAATAAACTCACCTTTGTTCACAGAAGAATGTAGCCATAAACTGGTCTCCCCAACTGACAGAACTTTATCCAACCACAGCGTATTTACGCGGTAAATATGTGATGCAAGTCCGACTCAAAAAGAGATTTGTTTACGTCTTCTGTACAATCTAATGTTCCAGATCAAATGCTGCAAATATCCGGTCACAAATACATTACAGTAAATATGTGTATTTCTGCATCCAGTAATCTTCTTTTCACAAAAATATCTCAACAATGTAATGTTTAGTCGTGATTGGAATCTCAACGTAAACACTGTCACTTTGTTGTGTAGGCCAACTCAAACCGGCACTGTGCACCGTATCAAACAATGTGACATCACACGCATTGGACAATTTGTGTTAACAAATGTTTTGTCTTTTGTAAAATGTTCTGTTTATTCGGATGGACGATTATTCTTTGATTTAAAGTTTTCAAAAATGTATAATATACTTTTACTATTTCAACTTTGCTTGGGCTATTTTTTACGCACAACAAATGAAAGGTTCAGCGTCTGTCAGAATGAACGAAATTATTCATTCTTCTTTCTATCTAAATAATTTCTACTGAAATAAAACTGTGATAACAAAATCTCAAATGGGTAATGATTTAATATTAAATTTATGAAACTCGTTGAATAATGTCCAGCTTTTGCTTGCCAAGACTCGCAAAAGCTGGACATTATTCAACTCGTTTCATAAATTCAATATTAAATCGTTACCCATTTGAGACCCTCTATTTCATATGACGTCATATGCACATGCCCATGACGTCACTCTTTGCTGCAAAATGGCCATTTTGTGTTAAAATTGGAGCTATTTTTAAGAAATTAAGGTGGTCCACATGCGGGAACCAAATTCATATTTTCACAGAATATAAAGGTATGCGTGAATATCCTTTTACTTGAATATCGTTTTGGTTCTTGCATGTAGACTATGTGAAAAACGATAAACTTTAAATCCCTCAGCGTTCGTCGATACCTTGTACCTGTTCAACGGTCAACTATTAACTACATCGAAACTGACGTTTCTGCTTCATTGAATGCATAAAATAATTTTGACACACACCACAATAACTATATTTATATGGTAACATCTATACATATGGTATTCTGTCGACTCTGTGAAATAAACATTTACTTTTGTTCCTAAGCAAATGGACCTATGTTCGTAAAATCCCGCACATTTCACCATATTTACGCATCATCAAAAGACCTCACAAACTACCAGATTATTGAGAACATGTTTTATCTTTGGATAGATGACACATTTTAAAGCCATGTAACACATGCACTTTTCAAACGTATTCTCGTTTGCGCTCCACCTTAACGGAAAGACAACTAAAACAAAGTGTCTTTAGCTCACCCCTTATGTCCCTCGCCGTATGGGACACACAATTCAAATACAAAGTAGCACAAAATGCCCCCTTTCTCTTCTTTTTTAAGAGACATAATCGATATTCAAATTTTGTCAGTCATTTGTAATATGTTTGCTTTTTACTGATCGCGTTCTGGAACATTCTGATACTGGGTTGGTGGGATTATATGAGGAGGCGCAGGAAGGAAATCGACCCACAACAACAACAAGAAGCTTTGGGTATTACTTTACTAATGGGGTCTAAAAGATAACGGAATTATGATAGAAATAATAATACAGTGTATCTATCCCTTACCATGCTCATTGTAAAGACTATAGACTACATTTTACCGTTGTAGGAATTCACTATCTTCAACTCTGACGAATTTTTTCTGTCTGAAATAAAAACATGAATCATAAACATGGAAACTATGAAAGTACTGAAATCAGCATTGAACAAATTTCCAATGCAATTGTGTGTAAGTATTATTAATCAAAGTTTCTCATTTGATGAGTTTCTTCAGTACATAACTTTACAGTGACCTCTACTGAAGACTAGATTTCGGTCTCCAGCTGACAATAAACCGGGGCTGGGTGGGTGGGCAGTTGTGATTGCAGTAGTAATCAAAGAAGTATTTATTGAAGAAAGGGATTATATTGCATTTTTTTTATTTTCACTCTACTTGTAATGCAAAAACCTGTAAAAAGTTTTTTAAATGGTGAACACACCTTTTTAGGACACAAATGATGTTAACCAAAAGAACCCCACATGGCAACACGCTATTTATAATCATTTAATTGCACTGATGCAAGAGTTCGTGGTGTAGAGGGAAAGTGTACGATTATTACTTAACTACCGCAAAATCGTAAAACAGCAGTTTGACCCACTTTGAAAGCGTTTTTTTAAAAAAAAATTAAATATATAAATGTTTTCTTTTATTTTTCCTTCAGTGATGTAAATTTGTTCATCTTGCACTAATTCGTTCTTTCTGTCTTTTATTCTCATGTCATCTATCCAAAGATTTGAATTATAGTTTTAAAATAACCCTGAAAGAAATTTGTTCTTAAGTAACGATATTTCAAATAGTTGCTTACATGTGCCATTATCAATCCCATCATTGTTTTATCTTTCCTCTAGTTAATGATTCTGATTAGTACCATTCTTTTGCTCGTTACCATTTATATGTGTGTGTGTGTGTGTGTGTGTGTGTGTGTGTGTGTGTGTGTGTGAGAGAGAGAGAGAGAGAGAGAGAGAGAGAGAGAGAGAGAGAGAGAAGCAATAAGAAGGGTCATATCCAGAAAAATTACTGGAATCTAATCTTTCTCATATTTGCCGGTGTTCTGTTACTGGGTTTCGAATCTACCATAGCTGCTCCATTTTTTTTTTTAAATCAAGAAGTAGTAAACGAACTATTCCAGTTCCATTGAGGACCTCACCACTGGTAGCAAAGTGTCCTTATCCTTAAGCGAACAGCCTATTTTAAAAAGTGTTGATGTCCCTGTACTCCTTAAGTGTGCGGACGTGTATATGTGTGTGTGTGTGTGTGTGTTCGTGGATGTGGGTGTGGGTACACACATTTGTGAATGTGTATAAATTCTTCATATGCATGAACCATATTGATGCACATGTAAATCATTTTGGACTGTTTCACACAAGAAATATTCTCGATTTTCCTGTACAATTGTTCATTCTAACATTTTAAAGTAGCATGCTTCTTTTAAAGGTTTAGTATTGTTTACATGCTGACACGAAGACCAATGATACCACTGACAACTTGAAATTCAGTGCAATGTGGCATCGTTTATTTGAAGTACAAGGGTTCGATAATACAAATTTCATACAGAGAAAATGCTACTGTGTATAATGGACCATCCTTAATTTCCATGGCATTTAATATAATAGTACAAAATTCGGGGAAATAAATGCAATAATACATCACGACTACGAAAACGAAATCTAGAGCCTGATTATCATTAAATTTAGAGAAACTTAAAGGATACTACCACGTATTTTAAATAAATGAGATAATATTGAGTTCTACTTAATTTGCCACAGTAATGATGTCGATGATAAGATAATGGGTTGGAGACGCATTGCGCACTCTAACAAATACATTTGTATTAATGTGTCTCATTGTAATTTTTGCGTTTTTCATAACTTCCATTCAGGAGACACATTTGATATATAATAAGATTCCAGTGCTAGTTAAATCAACGTTTTATCAATAAATGTATCAAAACTGATATCCTCGGTAGGTGAAGTAATGAACCCGTTTTTATGTTGAAAAGAGTACCTCACACGCTATAGATAGTTTACACCTATGGTACTCTCCCTCCCCCCTCCTCAAAATTGATTGAAATATGTGATATTTACGATAAATCATCATCATATCGAACATTTTTTTAGTATTATTAATAAAATAAACCAAGCTTTACTCCAGAACGATGCATAAACAAAACATCTTTCGTCGCTAATGAATATTTTTAAATCTTCTCGATACATAGTATCAATATTCGGCTATTATTAATTTGCAAAGTGTATGCAATACAGTTTGTTTGTGGAATATTGATCAAGAAACACATAAACTGCCTCTTCTGGGACGATTCTGGCAAGAATACGAAAGAAAATCAGCGCTAAACATAAATATGCACCAAATGTTTTAAATGAAAATAGGTGTCAGAGGTCAACAACCGAAATAAATGAAAATATATACATCACTTATACATTATTAAAAACAAAAATCAAGTTTTATCAGTTTTATCATTGACTTTTACGTACATTGTGTGCACATAGTCAATTTAGGATATATATTTTTCGGTAATATGCATGATAGAAGATTTCAGTGTACATATCTTTAATATACAAATACAGGTATCACAAAGGAGAAGGAAACCATATGCAATTTAATTTTTTTATGTCCTTTATTAAGCGCTTTCCTGGGTAAAAACCAAATACATATTTAAGGATCAGAGAGAGAGGCATATATTTTCTGCATAAGTTTCATCTGGATCTGATTATGGGACAAAAATGGCTCTTACAGTACCTACCCCTTTTTTAATAGATTTGCATGTTCCCTTTTCACTGACATAAACAATGGATAGCACTTTATGTTCCATCTGTACAAAATAATGTTGCAAATGAGCTAAACCTTACTTATCTTTGAATCAAAAATCTTTCAGTAGTGGTAGAGATATTTTCCAAACCATTGAGTTGTTAAGTCACAGCTAAGGAAATAAGAGATGGTATTCAATTATTTGCCTCATTTTAATGGAAAAATTCATAACTTAAGTTTGTTTTTTAATTGACGACTTCCTCATCCGGTGTATATCCTAAAGAAAGATCTGCTTGATCTATTCACGAAGGTAGTATCATTATTTCGTGCTGAAGACAGTGTCTCTGATTCCTGTTGAAAACAGTATCCCTATTTCCTGTTGAAGAGAGTATCCTTATTTCGTGTTGAAGTCAGTGTCCATATTTCGTGTTGTAGACAGTATCCTTATTCGTACTGAAGATAGTATCCTTCTCTCCTGTTGAAGACAGTATCCCTATTTCGTGTTGAAGAGAGTGTCCATATTTCGTGTAGAAAACAGTATTCCCATTTCGTGTTGAATATAGTATCCCTATTTCCTGTTGAAGACAGTATCCCTATTTCCTGTTGTTCCATTGTTTTATGATGATAAATCAGTCACAGCAGTAAATAATTAACAAAGTTTCAATACTATGTCTACAAGACCCTTCCGCATTAACAAAAAAAAAAAAAAAAAATGATTTTGAAAGCAAGCACGCCACATTGATTTTTTGAAGATGTTGGTACCACGAACACATTATCACTAAATACGTAAATGTAACAGGATGACCTGTACCATCCAATCACTAGTATTTCTCGCGACATTGTCACTACGGCTGACGTTTGTGTTGTAAACCATGACAGTCAGTCGAAAATATGTACATGCAGGCTTGCTTCTTTCCAAACATGTGCACTGCTAGATACATTACTGCAGATTTCATCAGATGTTTTACTGTAATGCTTTACAATTATGGTTATTATGTAACTGTACTGAATACTGAAGCAGCACTCCCCCCACCCCACCCCGGACGAAACAGCATTTATTAATAGTGTGTATATTTAGCCGCAAAAACAACTGTAAGATATGGCTTAATTTTTTCTGCGCTTGCCATTTCTCAAAACTGTATTGTCATTTGTCATTTAATTATTGTTTATCCGCAGGAATTTAAATATAATGCAGATGGGAGTGCTTTGTATTATTATTATTACTTATGTTTTTTTTTCCCGTAAAAATCAGAGTTACCTTTAAATGTACAAACAATTTAAAGATAATTCTGATTGTATCAGAGACAAACGCATAAATACACTAAACGCACGACGATGCAAATCATAATTTCACTGAGTTAAACTGTCAATCATATGTCTCAATTTTGACAGAAAGAATGTGTCTTTAAGAGTCACCATAGGCCTATATACTCGATTCTATATCAGGTCCAAATGAATAAAATCAGATCTGCTGTCACATAATGTGCCGACAGCTCTGGGTCTATGCGTCATTGGTTAGGAATACTTAGTAGAACAAACAACATACATACTGATCAGCCGGCGCATTATGCGACGGCAGATTAGGGTCAATGCTGTTTGAAGCTGGACCAGATTTATATGCGAGTGCAGACAGACCGTAAATCTGAATTATACAAGGATCTAAGTTACAAACCTTTTTTTATTTTTATTGTTGTTGTTGTTGTTGTTATAGGGTTTAACGCCATTTTTCAGCACAAGATAGGCTATACATGGCGGCCAGTATTAATGGTGGAGGAAGAACCCTGGAAAATCCCGGGAAGAACCACCGACCCACGAGAAGCTACTGGCAGGCTTTCTCACGTACCCACGTTAGCCGAGCCTGGACTCGAACTTACGCAGACTTTTTATTTTTATTGTCTTCTGCCAAAAATGGCTAGAACTGAACTGAAACACCATATAAAACGAATCTTTGATATGCAGCTTACATATAAATATTGTCTTGCAAATGACGAAAGTTTTTTATATTTTGATTTGATTGCTAAATAATAGCTACTGCAGGGAACCATTATTTCTATGGTCTGTAAGTTTATCGCGGTCGGTATCTATCAATAATCTGGCTTTAATTAGTATCAGTTTCACGTCTTCTGTTTGTTTTGCCAACTTATCTCACTTTTCATATGAGTCTGCTTACCTACTCTATAATGTAATATATTACTCACCGACCAATACCGCTCCCGTGGCCTAGTGGTTAGAGCGTCCGCCTCAGATGCGGGAGGTCGTGGGTTCGAACCCCGGCTGAGTCATACCAAAGACTCATAAAAGCGGTACTAACATCTACCTCGTTAGGAGCTCAGCATTAAGAGGTTGGTGTTAGGACTGGTCGATCTGGTGTCAGGACAATGTAATTGGGTGGGACATCATGCTACATGTCTGCGGCATGATGCCCCAATGCTAGACATCACAATAAACTGCTACACTGCAGACGTCGTAGTGATATGACTTAATACTTGTTAAAGCTACGTTAAAAATCCAAATCAAACACACTAACCTAACCTGGTGTTTTGTTATTTTTCTTCATTTCGTTGTATATGAATTTGTATTTCAAGCCTGATTTTTATAGTAGAACAGATTTATTTCACATTCCTTTAGAGCATAGATGGAGACTTTCCAGGCAAAACGCCAGTGCGCATATCTTTATCCCGCCTCACACTTGACCTTAATCCTGGCTTGGGAACAATTTTCACCGTCCAGCGTTTATGGTACACAAAGTAGCAAAAACCTCCATGCTTTCCGCATCAATTAAGTATTCTTTAACAATTATCAAGATAAACAATTATTGCAACACAATTACAAAATGAGCAGCGCTTCAGCCGGAGTGCTGAGCAGACAGGACCCTTCGCACTAATCGACCGAGCTACATAGACAGTTCCTGTAGTCTGATTTCGAGTCGCAAAATAAAAACCGTTGTAACAATTGTTATCTTCTTTTAAAGTCATATTCACATTGTTATTTATCAAAGGTAAATCAATTCTAGATTAAAGCTGAATAAGGGCTATATCATTATTTTGTCCTGTCATGCTTAATCTTATGAATAAAACTGTGCTTTATCATTGTACATGTTCACATTTGCATAAATTTGGACGCTACGTTTTGCCATTACTTTGGCCATCGCAGCCACTATATTCTTTGAATGTTGATACGCATTTAAATATCATTTTAAGTGTACACTGGATTGTTTGATGCTTGAAAATTACATTAGCATTTACAATACGCCATTTTGACCTCGATCCTCAGCCTTCTTTCACGAATGTCAGAAAAATTCTTTATGATGCATCGTTGTATTAGAGGAAAAATTCCATCCTCTAGATCAGAATTTTCCTATCCTACGCCGACGTACACGAATAATAATATAACTCTTCCACGTAGACATAAACGCTTACTTAGTCCGAGTTTCCTCTGACCCTTGCCACCCCATTTTTGATATTTGGACATTTGTGTTGGGGTGTAAGGTCAGAGTCCGTTCCCTATCGAAAGTTGGAATTTGCCGACACCGTTTGATGTCGGCATAGGGTAGTCGCTTACTAACCGGCCTAGCAAACTTTAACGACCTTTCATCGAGATATACCTGCATGAAATCGATAGGAATATGATTTATTTTCTCAGAAATAGCGAGTGTAGCATTCGTTATATCTTTTAATCCGCTGAGATACGAGATGCAACTATAGCGTCGATGAAATTTGACGTGGAATTCGCCAATTGCATTCCGAGTCACATGACTATACAAATCTCATCAACTTTCAAAGGTCTTTACTTTTATTCGTAGGTATCACCGTTAATTCTAAGATAAGCCGTGTAGTCTTAGTGTTAGAGAATGTAGAAAACCACTTTTTTCATTGTCAACAATGCTGCCGCTGTTAATGACAATAATGAAAGGATGTGCAATATACAACACCGTAACTTTAGAAGTAAACTGTAATCAGGCCCGGCCCTAGGATGTGCGGGGCCCAAGGCAGCATTCGGGGCCCAAGGCAGCAAGCGATGAGCGCGGGGCCCCAAGCAAAAAAACTGTATTGCGGAGAAGCGCGGGGTCCAAAGCGGTTGCCTCGTTCGCCTTGCCCTAGGGCCGGGCCTGACTGTAATACACGTTTTGGCACACTCATGAACCTGTAATATACTCACAACCCTGTCGAGGAGCGTCTAGATACAGTAAACCTACTGTCCGTCACCTGATTTGTCATTGCTGTTATTGAATTTCTTCAAAATGTGTACTCACTGCTATTTTTTTTCTTGGACGAAAATAAATCGCAGGCAAACATTAGTTGAACAGTAATTGAATTCATTCAAGATACTGCTACATGCGTGTATGCATTCAATGATAAATTTAGCATGCAATATAAAAACGCAACTGTGGGTCAGAATCCCGAAGCTGTTAGAAACTGGAAGTTTGCTTCATCTGCAAAATGCCATTAATTTTCTAATAATCAATAAAGTACCATTCTTCTCCTTCATGCATGTGTGTGTGAGAGTGATATCAGTTAGTTCTATCAATGATCAATGAAATTCCATCTTTTTACTTCTGCATGGTAAATAGTTATCATTCAATGACCGCTTGAGAGTGTGTATGATAAAGATGGATATTTCCACCGATTGGTCAGGAACGTTGTGTTCCCACCGCGGTTTCAAAAAAGGTTTTGTGGGGAAAATCCCTAAATTGAGAGATGAAAGTTAGTGACAGAATTTGTACTTTCTCATCATGTTAGGGACTTGGAACGTGTCACTTCATCGAGAAAATTCGGAATTGGATGTTATGGTTTTGTGAGTTTGCGAGACATGACCAGGTTCTATACCATAACAAAGAGAAGAGAACTCTCATATATGCAGATCTAAATTGCTTTAATAAGCCATAGTCATTTCAAACTTCATATGAAAACAAGCAAGAAATTATTCTACTTTGTGCTAAAAATTCATTAAGGCTTACCAATTTCATATCTTCATTGAATCTCTGTATTTGACTTATCATATGATAGTCATTCAAGTGGCCAGTTGACCAAAGGTAGCCGCAATTCAGTTATCGTACAGCATGAAATTAGGAGCGAAACCATTTATAATAATAAAATTATTATTATAATCGCATGGAATTATGACAAGATTGCCAAGTCAATTCCTATTATTACGATGTTGGGCGTGGAGGGAGATATGATATGCAATCCCCACCTGCTATGGTATTTTGGTTATCGTTATGTCGGAGATGATCGACCATACAGTTATTGCCAGGATCTAGTAATTAATAACAAAAAAATATGACATTAATGGATTGAATAACAGAGATGTAGCAAATATATAGAATAGAATAACACGATCCCCCGTATGTAAAATGTAACAATTTAATAGTTACATAAACATAATTAAAGTGAACATGACATTTGGATGATACACTCTCTCATAGAATTAGAATTGTAAAATTTATGCAAAAATGCAATTAGCCGTTCTGTTATGCTGATAAAACAAATTTCATAACCGAGTGACTGATCGAACTAAAATTGCCGGCATGCCAGCACAACATGATTACTTCCCGTCCTTTCCAAATCGGTCTTGGTGTCAACGTTGCCTTATTTCTTCTCTCTCCCTGTCTCTCTCTGTCTCTCTCCAAACTGTTCGGGTCATCAACCCTAACATGGCTGTCTGTTGTCTTTTCCCACTACTTGGTGCACGTATGGGGCTATTTTTCCTTCAAATGAATGTAATAGGCAACCTAACTATTGTCAGGTTGTTCTTCTCCTGAGATCGAACAATACTCACACTCTTTTTACGTCAGATATCGTCTTATCGTCAGATATCGTCTTATCGTAATTCATCATAACTAAGCTATGATCAGTTTGTAACCTGATACTGATACACAAACAACATGTTATCGTAAGATTAATGTTTTTCTCTAGCAGATACTCGCATTCCTAACTGGAATTATGACATAACTAGACCTCTGACATAAACTGTTACGCCCACTGTGGGAGGTAAATTACTAGCTGATGATGTCGGTCGACACACGTCTTTTTTCCCCCGGTTAAGAGAATGCACAACTTAATTACACAAATGAATTAATGGACATAACGTCTTGTCTTATCTACATTACTTACTAACTAGCAATTCACTGACACATAGTAAAATCAATTTTTATCATACATGCTACATATCATGTAAGACATATAAACTGATTCTCACAATTCGTATCAGAGTAATGCATGAAATCCCTACAATACATGATTTCTATTACATCTGAACGAAGTAAATCGAACAAATGCAGATCAATTAGAACCAATTTATAGGAGTCGTGTAACATTCGAGACACATGCATGCAAGCACTTAGCTTCCGAACTCATGGAAAATTGATGTATGAATTTAAAACGAATAAATCATTACACATTTACATCAATGCATATTTATGTGATTGCGACAACACCTTCTGCTTTACCGAGACTCGCTCCCTTTTCTATGAAGCAGAATCTCTCTTTCCGTGTTCCTCAACTTTCAAGACCTCGTCCCTTGGAGAATTTAATGAGAAAATTACTTTTTGCTGATATCGGTACCAGCTGACCCTTTTGGCCGAAAAAATTGGACTTACTAATTTCGCTAGGATGATAACTGAAACCTGGAATTTCGTCTGGGAACACTCACCTCCTCGTTTTGCTTAGCCAGTCAGGATTAATTTTCTCTAACCGCCAAAATTTTAACGCTCCCATCGCAGTCAGAATAATTCTCTTTATTACGCCCATATAAATAACAATTCTGGAAAATATCATTTTATGACACATATTTCAAATGGCGTATGATTTCCCAAAACGTGTTTCCGGCTTCAATCAACCCTGTCATTTCTTCCACTTAACCCTTTATTTACATATCTGTCGGATTGTTATCCTAGCGCGTCCTAATTAAAATCCACTCATACTCCAAACAGATCATATCTCATCCATCGCAAGCAGAAATTTATTGCGAGTCTAGCCCACACGTCAATTTTAATGGTTACGTGTCACGCTGACCACGACAAAATGTACTGCAAAAATATCTGCAAAATTTGGCACCATTATGTAGGATATTATCCTTATTACTAGATTTAAATTTCCAACAAAGAAGAACAATCCGTGACTCTATATTTTACAACGTCACAAAATAAGAATATGAGTATTGCAAGTATTTAAAACTTTAAAGATAATGTTTTCGGACATTTTGTGTCATTGTGCTGACATGGCATATGAGAAAATAACCGAAAATATTCTGTAAAGAACAAAGTGACAAAATTTAGTATTGACAAAGATTATGATTATTAAACACCTGTAACGAAGAGAATATAACTCTTTGGTATGCAGATACAATTTACGTGAGTCTGCCTCGGTAAGATGGCTCACACTGACTCCTAGGTCTGGAAATCTACCTATCGACATAGCTAAGGGGTGACTATCGTCGCAAGCCACAGTAGACAATCGGGTACACTCCTTTATCGCCCGTGGCCGCCTATGCAGA
>JAECUM010003323.1:0-56005 GCA_016617855.1 Megalonaias nervosa | reverse complement strand
ATCTCATTCCCAGGTAGCAAATCTCTCTCTCGGTCTATCTATCCACATACTATCTATATATCCGCTGCAAAAGTGAGGCATTATTCGTACCTGTACCTTGTTATAGACAATGGTATCTATACCCTATTTCATTTTTATTATGATTTGACCTTTAATAAATGTAGGTACACTGAGTTAGAAATGCCTTGAGTGTCTTTACCAGTATCATCACTGGATGAAGTTACGCTTTTCGTCTCTTTTCTTGTTTGAACAACAAGCTCCATGACTATTCTTGCTGAATACATATATAATACATATTTTATTACTAGCATGCAATCAATTCTGATTTTAAGTGTCGATACCATCTACTCCAAAGTATCAATGGTAAAGAAACCAAAGTAGGGTAGGTCTAGACCTACTAAAAAAGATAAAAATCTTGACCAAGAAAGTTTAGAGAGCAACATCAAGCAAACATTACTGAATAAAATATTATAACTTCTCAAAGGGGGTAGATCTCAGGCTTGGACAAAGAAAAAAGAAATTAAGAGCAGTCAAGAAAGTTAATACATAATGCCACCATCAGTCATTTTTACTTGACATTTTATGCTAATGTGACAGGGTATACAAATAATTTACAATAGCAAAATATTCTTTTGCGACTCCCAAGGAAGCCTTACTGTGTTTCCCGTGAATACTGTAGGTGAAATATCTTTCGATACTTGTCACCATTATCGGCAATTGATTTTAACTTGAATATCTTTGTAAATAAATACTCAAGAAACGTGACTATACAATATTTTGACTTCATTTCTTCAAGAGTTCTGAAAGTCTGTAGTTGATATTTAGAAGAAGAAAAAAGAAACAAATAATGAAAATAAAATAAAACAACCCACAACAAAATAGTTAACATTGTGATGATGCGTTGGGTCCAAGAGATGAGAACTGGAATTATTTGTCCTCTGATCTCCCTGTAATAATGTTTTTATTTTGATGTGTATGGACTTGTTGTATTTGCAGCTAGTATAATATTTCAAGATCAGGGATTCGATACCAGATACATTTTGCTCAGACTAGTTTGCAAATTTGATCTGATTAGTCCTCAGATTTCCTATGATGTCAGAATGCATAATAGGTTATTTCTGTCTGCTAAATTACTGAATGGCTGTATTTTATAATGGTTATTACAAAAATAATTATAATTACTGTTGATATGAACAGCATGTTTTACCATTGTGGAAAGTGAGGCATCCGTTACCCGCGTTTAATAGGGAAAAAATTCTTACAAAGACGATTTGTTTTAAACAACACGCGATTTTATATTCTGTGAGCACATTCTTCAGGTGTTTCTCAAAATCTGTTGTAAATGGTGTCAATATTAACATGAATGTTGTCTAAGCGTGTTGGGAACAAGATGAAATGTTTCATCAGTTGGCTTTTTGAGTTTCGAACACTGCGAAAATTGGTATCATTTGTCTTTGCAAGCTGGGAACAATGTGAAACTTTATTATTTTTTTGGTATTATTTGTCATTTTGCCTGCCCCTAAACAGTGCGGTTTCAATGCGTCAAATGTGTGGACAAATCAGTCCAACATCTCATTCTGGGAACGATGTCATCTTTTGATCTCCATATCTCCGTAAATTGTATTGGTAGTTTTAATCACACACACACACACACACACACACACACACACACACACACATATATAAAGCTCACTAATTTTATCTAATCCTGTGGATACAATGATAGAACACTCGTCATTATATATAGTTTAATATTATTTAAGAATAGAGCTGGTGATAAAAGTCATGGATATTTTTTCTGCAGTTCTGTAAACTTTATTTTGTGACGCTTTGCATTGGATCTAAATTGCTTTTATTTTAGTCATCTTAACACTGCGAATCGGACACAAAACTCGGTCTACCGGACACTAGACATGATCTATCGTGCGATGGAACGGCTAACATCGGCGTAAATAATATTTGGTTTAGTTATAAATAATCAATATGCATGGAGTTTACTTTTTCAGTGAATGAAAAGACCGTATTAATAAACTAAAAACAAGAAAACTATTTGGTATTAGTCACTTTTACTACACAGAATAAAAACAACATCAACAACAACAACAACCCAAAAAACTAACAAAACCTCCCAAACATTTGACTTTCCTTTCATGAGAGATGTGGGTAGACCAGTATCTGATACAATGTCCTAATAGAAAGAATCTTTCTTTTCAAAATACAGATTATATTTATGTTATTTGGAATTATGATCCTAGTCCCGACTGAATAACCATGTGCCAAAGGCTTATTATTAAAGCCATCAGCAATTAATGACACCATTTCTCTTTGGAATGGCGCTCTGAACAAAACACTGACATTCTTCATTAAAAGCGAGGGGATTTCATTTCCTGCTTTCTGTACGTAGTGTCCTTTTGAAACACAAATGACACGATTCCTTTCCTGCTGTCATGAAAATATTGGCAGTTTGATGTTCTGGTTATTAGCCAAAAATATTTTCTAAACAAACTAAACTGTTCCTTTTAGTGCTATTTTTCATGGCATGATGGAAAAAAGGCTAAAGCTTGTGAACATACAACTAATTGTATCAGCAAACAGCTATGAATTATAATTTCAGTAAATTTGTCTCCTGGAAATATTGCCTTGTTGTCGAAAGAAGGTATTAAACACTCCATTAGTATCTGCAGTCACTGTGTACTTGCCTTATTGACTGTAAAATAAATTAATATTGTTTCTATCGTGATTTATTGTAGATTTACCATCCATGATCGACGCTAATTGCTTGACAACTGCATGGATATAGGCGCTAATAGATAGACTATATAACTAAAGAACACAACTCTCTCTCTCTCTCTCTCTCTCTCTCTCTCTCTCTCTCGGTCGGTGGAGTTACAGAAAGCTATTACTGTTTCGGTTTGGCACGAATATGGATACGATTTGTAAAGGCAACTTTTCTCACTCTCTATGCTCATCCTAAGCGATCAATATTAAATTATTTCACTTAATTGATTTTTTTAAATCTCAGAGCCATAACACATGAACAATAGTAAAATGATATGTTGTCACTTTGTGAAACCATTGTTCCGTTTTAAGCACTTTAGAGTAAAAATTGACACGTTAATGAACACATTGTACATAACCATCGATTGCCACTTTATAACACAGTATCGTCTTATATTAATAATAATTTTACCTGTTCTGCGTTTGTAACAGCCCAAGTTAGTTTAAACCAGGGCTTTATGATTTCACCTTCAAATGTGGCTTTAGACAAAGTTATCCCTCTCTTTAAATGATGTTGACGAAGACTATGTGGTTAAACAGTTGGCTTAGCTGTAATGAAACGATGTAACATTCACCATTCAACACCGCTGTCTTACTTGGTTACTGTTTTATCTGTCAATATATGTATGAGTGTACTGACACTCAAGAGAGTAAATGTATGGAACCTGCACTTGTATACCGTGTTTGTGTAGTTAATTCTAATCTCAGATTTTACACCTGAATACCCTTGCGAATAGTTAATTCTAACCCCAGATTTTACACTTGAATATCGTTGCGTGTAGTTAATTCTAATCCCAGATTTTATACGTGATTATTTATATTTTCAATATGATTACGCTCATAAAATATCATACGTATAAATTGTTGGGATGATATTATTTTTCTATTTGCACATATATCAGACAGGTATGTTCCGTCCGACCTGTTAGGAAATTTGCGTAGATTTGTATGTCTTCAAAAACTCAAAATATATTTCAAATCATTTTATATCAATTTAAAACACGGACAAGAAAAACTTACAACCTGTATCTGTGACTGTTGTTTAAAACATTTTTGCAAAGGAAACATGATGCAACATAGAGAAACTCACAGAAGAAAGCTTTATTTAATTTTGGACTTATCTTTGGTTCATTTTAACATGGAAAGATAAGATGGCAGTCGTTTTATTTTAAGGAGAGGGCGTGTTTACAAAATCATACTGCATAGAATTCCGATCCCTCCTCCTGACATAGTGGCATATAATATAATGTCTTATAATTAAACCGTTGATAAAGAGTGATGAAGTAGTTTCTTTTGCGCTACAGAAGTTGAATATTGTCCAGATCAGTTGTTATTTTATTACCCAAAGGACCCCGAAAACAAACTTTAAAATTCAGCCAATAAATGTACTAAATTATAAACATAGACCGCCTAACGCACCAACTCTGTGTAATTTTGCAGATGAAAACAAAAATGAAAATCCGCAGCGACATATCTACAAAAACTGAGAGCCAATTACCGTCAAGCATAATCTTTAAACGCCATTGATATGAGCGACATTAAATGTTTAAACATCATTGATATTAGCGACACAAAAGTTTCGCGGGTGCCGATGCTTAATATTGAATAATACAATATTTGGCGAGTTTTTTTTTCTTCGGATAATTGATTACTTACGAAATTCGCTAGAAATGTATGGTCGCTAAATGTTGTGTTTTTCAGAGTAGTGACAAGTGTGTGGACCCGTTTGGAAATGAGAAAATCACAATAGGAGAAATTCCAGGTCTTAGGATCCAGACATTTTATAAACATCCTATCTAACTGAGATGCGTTTCTTTACAAAATTTGGTAATGTTTATATTTTATCACGTGAATTTAAGCCTCAGTAATTGATAGCATAAAATTTATTATAATAGTTGTTACGAAGTATTCGTAAAATCTGGTTGCAAGTAACTGATTAGCAATCTTGTTGTCTTATAACAACACATTTGCAAATCTCTCATACTGAACTCCATTGTAACTAGATTCAGTTTCAAGATCTGAGATTTGATACTGTATACCTTTTGTCAGGGCTAGTTTGAAAACTCAAACAGATAACATTTTTCATTTTCATCGGCTGTCTGTACGTATTAAAAGACTCTTTCTTGGCCCAAAATCACTACGAAGGGATATCCAATAGTGTAATTTAGCAATTAAAGTTTAAAAAAAATCCCTCATTTTAATTGCCGATTAAAACGTTGAAACGTGGCAATGTAGATGCCGAGACAAGAATTGTAAAGAAACGGCCTTCTTTAATGCATACACATTTTATCGGAAAAAATCTGACAACAGCCCATTCAAAACGCAGTTGCTGTTAAACTGGTCAAATTTTGATAACAAACTAGCAGTTAGGACTATATGGTCTTAAACTACGTTAGGGAAAAATTCAAAACCGACAAGTTTTGAAAAACTTAACAAAACATGTAATTCTCGAAGTTATAAATAAAAATTTGACTTTCAGTATTACGAATTAAGTCAAAAATAATCATAAAATGTTCTATCACAAATTCCGAATTAATTCCTGATCTCGATTGTGCTGATGTTCCACTATTCTTGAATTAGATGAATACTAAAGACTCGATGTATCACAATGACATTGTCTAAAATTCCTTTGAATTAATACAATGTAATTCCAGAAAATATTTTAGTCCAAAGTCGAAAAGTCAATGAGAAGTTTATAATTCTGATGAAAATTCCAAACAAATGAATCCTCTCAAATTAAATCTAATTACAAGATTAAATAAATCTGCGGACTTATTTTACAACAAGAACATAGGAAATAGGAATAAATTAATTGTCCACATCTGCGTCCTTATACACTGCCCATGGTTCTATGTTATAATATTTCCTATTCGTTCTATCCTCACGTCGCAACATGACTTAATCATCCTTTGGGGAAATTACCCCAAACAGGTAAACATATTAATCATTAAGACTGAGTTCAAAACTTGTAAACACCTATTTATAGCTCATTGGCATCTACAGTCATGCACCAAAAACAGTCGTGGATAGATCAAAGCAATTTATACATTTGGAGTTCACCGATCAGATTTTCTTGTCTTCCACTCGAAAGTGTTACACCGAGCTTGTTCATGACAGTGTATGATAAAAATCAAACAAAGTGCAAAATATGCAGGAAACTGTGGTTATTGTCTTCATGTACCATTAAATCCAACATTTCCCCCAAAATGCTTAAAATGAAATTACGTGACACTTAGAAATATTCATCCAGATAAAAGAAATTTAATATATTTTATCCCGTATTAAATGTCCATTTTATAAAGAAAAGGCATGTTGCACAGTTGATGTTTGCTTTCCATCTGAGTTGTATCTTTTTCGATCACTTATATGTTTTCGATTTATTTTGCTGCCGTACATGCGATGAACGGTTGAGAAAAAAAACAGGCTCTATCAAATGCATATACAATCGAATCTTTGGGAAGGGAGCTTAATTTCTATTTGGTCCTGTAAATATAAAAAATCCGACGCTTACGTCCTGTTAGCTACGATGAAAATGATTTGAAATAGAATAAAAATATAAATGTTTATATTCGCATTAATTGAGTAAGAAAAAATAACTTTGTCCTCCACACACATTTTAATTGCATTTGTTAGAGTAACAGTTTAGTGAAAACTTCAAATCACATATATGTGTCGATTAGAAGTAAGTTAGTAAAAAGTTCTCTACTCTGAAGGTTATCTAACAAATGCGAAAGTACAATTAACCAAATCAATAAAAAAAAAAACTTTAGCGATGAAAGCATGTCTTAATATTGCAGTGAAGTCACATGATTGAGGTCCCATGCATTGAAGTCCCATTTATTGAAGTCACATGATTGAAGTCTCGTGCATTTAATGTGAGTTTACGAACGTTCTGGCAACATTAAAATTTAACATAAATGTGGCTTCCATTCCGTACATTGACATTGCTGTGCAATATTAAACTTAAGCGATTGATGGAAAACTAGCACACACAATAAAATGTGAAATCAAACATACGAGTACTTTTACAAAACTAAATGATAGGTTGTCACTTTAGCAAACGAATATACCTTTACTAATATGATTAGAATGCAAATCTGCCACATTCTTGAACAAAATGTACTTGACCGTAGCAATTAATGACCATTTTGACCGCAACAATTAGTGACCACTTTAAAAGAACATGTCTTCTTTGTACTATTACGATTTGATAGCTTTTTCTAAAAGCATTAAATAAAAGAGCAATGTCAACCATTTCAGTCGTCAAAGCACATAAACTACAGAATAATTACAACCAATTCAGTCGTCAAAGCGTATAAATTACAAAGCAATGTCAACGACATCAGTCGTTATAAGCAAATAAAATACAGATAATGTCAACCATTTCAGTAGTCATAGTATTTTAATTTTCACTACTTGATTTAGGAAGGAAAGATACTATCTATTCATTTGTACATTTCTAACACCTGATCCATATGGTGCATGAGAATAGTTTGGAAAAAAAATTACGAAAGAAAGAAGTCACCGATAAACTTTGTTTAAAATATAGAATAAGAGCGCCGTTTAAGGTAGATAAAGCCCAGATTTCGAAGGAGATGAAGATCGAAGAATAAATCTTTTATAGTATAGTATAGTATAGTATAGTATAGTATAGTATAGTATAGTATAGTATAGTATAGTATAGTATAGTATAGTATAGTATAGTATAGTATAGTATAGTACAGTACAGTACAGTACAGTACAGTTAAGTACAGTACAGTACAGTACAGTACAGTACAGTATAGTATGGTATAGTATATTATCACATAGTCGGTACACTTTGCCTACAGTGTGTGCAGTTTCATATTTTTGATATTATACATGTGAACATATCACTTCATGTGATTCTGATTGGTCCAAATAAGCCCATGAAATTATTGTCCAGTATTCTCTTTACTGATTGGCTGCGATCGTGGGAAAACTTTTTTAACCCTCCTTCTGGAACTTTTTGTTTTCATGGAACTTTTCGGCCGCCATTTTTTTTATTCGACTCACGAAAGGAAATTGGGAAAAAATGGTCTTGTCCAGTCTCAATATTGCCAATTTACCCCCACAGGGGTTTGTTATGTCATGTATAACATATCATAACATGAAAAATGGCAAAACCCCCAAGACAAAAAAAATAACAACAAGTAAAACTACCGGTAATGCTTAGATGATAACGAGGGTTGGGGTAGGGATGGATGAGCGGTATATCTGTAGCATGGAATCCACCTTATATACAAGCTTGATTTAAATATAAACTTACTGAAGTAAATAAGCTCACCTTTGGTCACAGAAGAATGTAGACATAAACCGATCTCCCCAACTGACAGAACTTTATCCAACCACAGCATATTTACGCGGTAAATATGTAATGCAAGTCCGACTCAAAAAGAGATTTGTTTACGTCTGTACAATCTAATGTTCCAAATCAAATATTGCAAATATCCGGTCACAAATACATTGCAGTAAATATGTGTATTTCTGCATCCAGTAATCTTCTTATCAAAAAAATATCGCAACAATGTAACGTTTAGTTGTGATGTGGAAAATTTCACCGTAAACACTGTCACTGTGTTGTGTAGGCCAACTCAGACCGGTACTGTGCACCGTATCAAACAATGTGACATCACACGCAGTGGACATTTTGTGTTGACAAATGTTTTGTCTTTTGTAAAATGTTCTGTTTATTTGGATGGACGCTTATTTTTTGATTTATAGTTATAAAAAATGTATAATATACGTGTACTATTTCAACTTTATTTGGGACTATTTTTTTACGCACAGCTAATGAAAGGTACAGAATGAACGAAATTATTCGTTCTTCTTTCTATCTAAATAATTTCCCCTGAAATAAAACTATGTGATAAAAGGAATCTCAAATGGGTAATGATTTAATATTAAATTTATGAAACTCGTTAAATAATATCCAGCTTTTGCTCGCCAAGGCTCGCAAAAGCTGGACATTATTCAACTCGTTTTATAAATTCAATATTAAGTCGTTACCCATTTGAGATCCTCTATGTATAGTATAGTATAGTACATTACATTACATTATAATGTTTGATATGCATTTGTGTTTTCATATTTATATAACAAATTTTGTTTGTGATTTCTCTCTGTACCGCATGTTTAGACACTATTGTTTTAATACCGGAAGTGTGATGTACTTTCTGAATAAACTTAGTTTAATTGTTTTTCTGATTGTCTATATTACATGTGATATATCTCACTTCATCGTTTTGTGATTGTCTATATTACATGTGATATACCTCACTTCATTGTTTTGTGCTCAGATATCTTCAGGACCGGTGCAATGGTATTTTGTTAAGCTTCCACCTTGCCCTCTCCCTCTCCTTCCTGTGGGGTGCATCGTTTATTATAAACTGTTCATTAGTATCAATACACGTTAAGCTTGAACATTGATTAATTTCATTATTCAGTCTACATATTTAATGAAATTAAATGAATAACTTGACAGTGTACTTCCTGCTTATCCCCCCCCCCCAATCTTGGGGCCCTAGGCGGCCGCCTAGTTCGGTTATTGGGTTAAACTGGCCCAGGATATCTCTCAATCTACAATGCATAGATAATAAAGACGACCTGCTTTTTAATGACTCAAAACAAAAGTTTTGACAACATTGCAGATCATAAATACTTGATCAAAAAGACGATGGAAAATGGGTGAAAGCGATATCAATACGGATACCCTAAAAGTTCTGGGTCTACGATTTCATTCACGCTGCCTCAATATTGCGGGCGGTCTATACTAAATACACTGAAAGCGTTATCAAATAGCTTGTAAGGTGGAAATAATTATCCCCTTTAACTAGCAATTTAAAATAATTGATTGCAGAAAATAATGCGCGGGTGGGGAGTGGGGGAGGGGGTATAAGGGTAATTGGATCTTATCATAATGCGTGTAATTATACTTAAACGCTTTTATTAATCGACGGTTGCTGTTATTGAGCAATCAGAAATATGTTTCTTAAAGATACGATATTATGAATAACATGGTAATTAATCCATCTGATCGTTATCCACCGCTGCATGAGTTATTCAATTTACAAGCGTGAGAAAACACTGTCTTCGGAGTTGCAATTACATATTATACAATAATCTAATATTGATAATTATTTGAGTTAAAGATATTATGATAAGAAAAAGATGATGATTTTACAATTTAAAAAAAAAGCATTGATATAATTTTGGAAAAAAGTCACTTTCTTTTCAAACGTTTTGTTTAAAAGGTAATTTAAGTCACGTTACTAGAATACTCCATGTACATATGATGTATTTCATTTCACTAACACGCAGTTCAGTTCAATCTTAGTACAGCCATAGCCACAATTATTACTTTAGTCAAAGTACATATAGATAAAAGTTCATCTCTTTTTATTCTATGATTGTTTGGATGTTGATGCCTCTATTTTATTTGATTGGTCCTTTTAACATTTCCATGAAATCTGTTTTTACTGATTATATTTTTTTATCCATTTCTACTACCACTGTACGTACCACTCATGAGTACACTTTGTCACTCATTTCTACGACCATTGTATGTGCCACTCATGTGTACACTTTGTCATCCATTTCTACGACCATTATACGTACCACTCATGTGTACACTTTGTCACTCATTCGTTCGACCATTGTATGCACCACTCATGTGTACACTTTGTCATCCATTTCTACGACCATTGTATATACCACTCATGTGTACACTTTGTCACTCATTCCTTCGACCCTTGTATATACCACTCATGTGTACATTTTGTCCCTCATTTCTACGACCCTTGTATATACCACTCATGTGTACACTTTGTCACCTATTTCTACGACCATTGTATGTGACACTAATGTGTACACTTCGTCATCCATTTCTGCGACCCCTTGTATATACCACACATGTGTACACTTTGTCACTCATTTCTACTACCAGTGTATGTGCCACTAATATGTACATTTTGTCAGCCATTTCTATGACGCAAGTATGTACCATTCATGTGTATAGTTTGTCAAGCATTTCAAAGGTAGGATAAATATTCATCAATGGAATGTACGCCTGAAACTGACACCGTACTTATCCTCAGATAAGTTACAACTCAGCCATTGACAACATTACATCGTTCCTTTTCCTGTTAATTCTTCACGTTGGTTTGACATTCTCATAGAAACATTTTCTTCGTATTGACAGAAAAAGCCCGATCCACAGCCTCTACAACACCGATGCACCTATCGGCCCCACAGCTGCTACAGCAGATGCACCTATCGGTCCCTTTCGCTCTTGTTTAATCATTAAATTGAGACCTTTTCTTTTTAACAGCTCCTACTGGGTTGTGTTCTGTTTCTGTCTCATGCTAGTACTCATCATCATAAAATGGAATTCTGTGCATAGTTTTTACTCACTTGATTGACCGACTTAGTAGGGCAACTGAAAAGTGACGGCGGTAGAAACTCTCATACTCGTGTTTTCCGTCCGTGGTTTCCGCCTCATACAAATATAGAGTGCTTTCTTTCCCGTACAGTTAGATTGCATGAATACTTTGCCCGAAAGCTGTATTTTAATAGCAATTTTTCAGCTGTAGAGATATATAACAGTTGTATACTTTCTTCTGTTCTTTCCCTCATCTGTGTTTCACGGAGTTGTATTTTTCATGTAATTCCATATAGCCTTCTTAAATATCGAAGAGTTTGACCAGATCTACTCCTGTGTACGCAGATATAATATGTATAGTGATGTTTGTACTAAAGCACGATATAATTTTATGGCTCATGTTTTACATGGTTTAGTTATGTACATTTTAGCTGGCTCAGGGTAAAATAATTGGAACCAGTGGTGTTGGCCTGGTTCATCGTCTGAGGGATCGACGGTCGATGCAAAAACCTATTGTATTTCTGCTGAAGGTATTTACCAATTTACGCGTCCACTGTGGTACGAACATCCTCGCACCGTGTCACTTCTCGATATCAATCAGTATTTCTACCTATAGATAAAAACGCATGGTTCCTTATTGTTAATTAATGTATCTGCAAATTTTTGGTGACCTTAGTTGTGAATTTTAGTTGGTATTAATACTTAGTGTTCGCAGTTTGTAGACCTTATTTTTATAACTTATTATGTCGCAATAAATATTGTTGATACTTGTGGTTTGTACGCTTTTACTGCAAACGCTGGTTGAATTTCTCACTTGTGTTAGTAACGAGTGCGGTAATTGATTTTCTGCACAGTTTTGGGTTGTAATTTCTGTTATTTTTCATGTATTGTTATTTCAGATACACAATGCTGACAAAATTTACCAATTATAAACATTTAGGTCAGAGAGAAACCTTCCAGATCTCTCACTTCCTAGTGAGACAGGACATGGTCCGCGGTACTGGTAATAATTTTGACAGAGAGAAAGACAGGTGACGTCTAAGTCTACCGATAAGTACATCCAGAGTCTCCATCCACATACATCATCAATGTTGGGGGATACTTTGTTGACACCTTCCTTTTCTAAGATTCTTCGAGTTATGCTGTCACCTACCGTCAACTAGAGACGGAAAATTGGTTTCGCGTCTGATATGCCCATGCTAAACCTGTTCCAAACGTTGCTTCAGTCACTGATGAGGAACTTTATTAGGTCAAGCATTCAGTAGACATTGTGGATGAGAAAGAACAAGAACAGTCCTACTGTGTTCTCCCGTTGTCTAAAAATATTAGCGAGCTCTCCGGTCTTTTCTTTGACAAACTCCGAAGATAGTGGAATCCAAAGGCCTTTTTTCTCTGAAAAGCTATTGACAACAGCTTTTTTCAGCAGGTTGATACTGTGTACACTCAGATACATACAATGTGGACATTCTGAGTTTGATCAGACTATTACAGTGGTAAGCGTATATCTTCCGAGATTTTATGCGATTGATCGCCAGGTGATTGATGCCACTTACAAACTGGTGCGGATTATGATGGAAACGTTATTGATGATGAGTTTGGCATGGCTGTAGATTTTAGCAAGGCCGAGAAATTGCTCAATGAGCAGGCGTAGGAATCGACGGCCCCCATAGCGAACTTGATATATAGGGCAGCACATCTCCTACTCCCTTACAGCATCTTCTGATCTTGGTTTAATCAAGTAAAATGCTTTCCTTCGTTAGTCGTCAATGATGCCTCACTACTCTACTTTTGTTTCGCTGATGTTATTTGGTCAAGGGGTCATATATAGAACTCGTGAAAGCAGGCAGCGCATGAGTTGCCTCTTTAGATAACCTTAATCTCTCCTCTACCGCTCGATCTCCACCATTCTCTGAGCCACAACGAATAGATCATCGGAGACAGATGGATTGGTAACGGCATCCCGCTGAACAGTTGGCTCAATCACAACAGTTTCAGATTGAACAGGATGCACAGTCTCGGAGGCATTTAAAAGGGGAAACCCATGTTCCTTCTTCCCCAAGCCTTGTGAGTTTCTACCGAGAATCTTTCTTCTGGCGTCAGGCTTCTCCATTTTCGTAAAACAATTGGATAGATGTTTCTCCCAATATAATAAATGGTTGCTTAAAGTTAGTTTGAGGACTCGGATACTTGACCATCCCTCTCCTTTTTGTGTTGCCTTTCCACGAAGGCGAACATTTTAATGGAGAAGATCAATTTTTATATTCTCCATGCGAGAGAGAGAGAGAGAGAGAGAGAGAGAGAGAGAGAGAGAGAGAGAGAGAGAGAGAGAGAGAGAGAGAGAGAGAGAGAGAAACAAAGCTCTCGTGGGGTGTATTTCAATGCTTTTACTGGATACCAAAAGCCAAAGGTAAACATATACCCGTGATTGACCTCTGCCTACAAAACGGATACATATCAGCACTGAAGTTCGAGATGAAAACGTTTCGATCGATAGGCCTTTCGATCAAGAGCAACGAGTTTACAACCAGTCTGGATCTCACCGACCACGTTCATGTCTCTATCCAACCAACATCATGTAAGTTCGTTAGATTTTACCAGCTTCGAACCTCAGTGTCAGTCAGTGGGTCTTTACGATGACAATCAGCATTTTCATCTCCCTTTTCAGGACCTCCTCGTCGAGAGCGACTTCGGCATCTATGGAAGAAATCCATTTCTCAAAAACACATGGTAAGTTATGTTTCCTGCAAACAACGAACAAGCACATCTCTCTTTACATCAACCTGGTCTTTGAAGTAAACTGGAAAAAATCGGATCTTCTTCTCTTCTAACATCTCATCCATCTGCGTACGGAATGTCGGGCAAAGCTCACTCTCGTTCATCTCGTCAAATACCAATTGCGCGGATTACTGAGCTCTCACAATCGATCTCCAAAAGTATGTGGGTTCCTGCGATTGAGGGTTCTGCAGCTGAAATGTATGCTAAACGCGGCGGCGGATTGATGCCTCTATGTCGCTTTTATAAGCGTCCTCTCTAGATGGCACTACTGACTAAACGGCACCCATTTTCTGGTCGTCTGAAACACTGTGTTATGATATCGTCCTGGTCTGTAGATCAAGACTATCAATGGCTTACAGCAGGAATTCCAAAGGAAAACCCTGAACTAAACATTACGGTTTGTAAGGACGCCACTTCATTCGATTATGTGGCCCATCTATTGCCTCACTTCGCCACACTAAGCAGTAATTGGAGTCAAGATGAGTAGTGACTTCATATAAAACTGTTTTAGAAATTAAAGATATAATGAACATCTTTCATTATTAGAAGGATTAACATTGCGTGAAAGTGATCCTGGGCATGTCAGACGATTCTGTGGTGGTCACCTACCTCCTCAAATGAAGTGATAAGAGACAAATTCACCTGTCTTAAGCGTCCTGGTCTGGGAGTTTCTACACCGGTGCTCCAGACACAAGAATACATTCCAGATCAGATACATTCTGGCAGATCTAATGTTTCTTAAGAAGGCTCCAGACTCTTCGCACACAGTAGCCGCTCCACTATTCACGAACCTGTGCATTTTGAGGTGGAAACACAATCTGCGAACTTTTAGCTCCACCCCGCGATAGACATCCCCCGGAAAATCCCGGTGAAAAAATTTAGCCCGTTACAACAATTCGGCTCTGTTCCATCCCTACCCGGACATTCGTTCCCGTCAAACTCTTGTCAGGAGAGCATTGCGTAAAAAGGAATTTAAATCTTCAGTCGCTAAGAAAATCTCACGAGCAGAAAGGACCTCCGCTTTGAAGGTTTACGTGAGGAAATGGCGAGTTTACAGGAACTGGTATAGACAACAACATCGTCCCTTTGGATGCTTCTATCTCTCAGCTGGCTAACCTTTTTGTTTGTCGGGGTTTTCGAGGAGAAAATGTTAACTCTATTACAATCAGAACATAGTACTCCAAAGTCTCAGACACGGAAGGGATGACTTAGGTCAGAACAAGAACCTAACAATCTTGTTGGCCAACATTGATCTGGATACGCCTAGATCGCTAATTTTATTCCCTACTTTGAGTCTTTCATAGATTTGTCTCTATCTCTCTGTGTCTGTCTCTCTGTCTGTCTCTCTCAACGTGTGGGAGCGTCACAACCCATTCTATGTTCTCAAGCACAAATTAAAACACATGCAAAAAGTCGTAGGACCGGACAGCACCTTTAACATATAGCTAAGACCGGAATATAGGATCTAACCCATCAAGTAAGCACGACTTGATTGAAGTAGGTGTTGGGCGCAACGTATTTCTGAGATTTCAAGACCGGAAAAATCACGTGTAAGTTTCAGCTCATGAGATTAAAGAGATCTGTGCGAGATTTGTGCTCGAACGCGACGATTTAATCTAAGACATTATGGAAACCATTGGCTTTCATACAGTCAACCTTCTCAAAGTTTCTATATTCGAGATCTAACGTCGCATAGACGAGAATGAAACTGGTGGATGCAGTGACTACTTCCAGACATCCACCAGACCAAGTTAAAGTCAGGACATCCTCTTCACGGACGTCGGTTTAGCGGTTTCGCTGGATTTGTCAAGTCTTTTCTTGAGTAAGAAAACGTCATTTCGTTTCTCATTACGCATGTCCTGACGGTAAGTGTTACGTAGCAGTAGGCCGTGCTGCCTTTATGTTAGGGAATATAGGGATTCCAGTCTTTTTCCCTCCAAGGATAATAATGGGAGATGTTGGATGCTCAGCCTTTCCTCGCATTATTTATTCTCCTGACGTTATTGTAATGGAATTGGAGAATGTATTCAAAGGAGAAAAGTTTTTTTTTTATTCTTTCAGTAAAATTCCGGTGTATGGGTAGTTATCTAGCTATGAAAACGGCAACTGGGATAATTTAGACGAGTTTCATGTCTTTGTATAAATGCTATATAGATGGGAAAGACGAAATATCGTCATTTTTGGGAGAGCTTGTTTCGAGAGGTAGGCGAGTTTTTTTCTTAAAAAGGTGATGGGGTAAGTATTATCGGACTCGCATAACTTACATAGAAATCTTCTGTTCCAGTGTGTCTACTTCTGCGAGTCTACTTCAGCGTGTTTACTTCAGTGTGTTTACTTCAGCGAGTCTTGTTCTTGTTTTTCCTAGCATACAGTCTGAAGATGACGGCGGAATTATTCATTCGTTTTCTTAATACAAAATGAAATGTGTCAAGATTTTAGATTATTCTTATCAAGTAGGTCTTATACTAATTGGTTCTTGCCACACTTTCTCTTAGAACAAAAATATTCTACTTTAAATTGTGGTTGTTTCTTAAAAAAAGTCCTTATTACTTTGCTTGCAAGAATAAAAAATCACCAAACATTAGGTAGTGTGTATGCTTTCCGACGAAGTTTAAATATGAACTTAGGAAATCAAAAGCAACCTTCCAATGTGCAACAAGGTTTGAATTAATACATAAAGACTTATGAGGTTATTTATTTTGTCTGAACGGTACATCATTTTAAATATTTTTCTGACTCTTTATTGCAGTAAAAAAGTAATGCCCCTTCTACGTAAATATAAATTACGGACTGTTTATCTTATTGGTGTTCTTGCATGATAAAAACAGGGACGTATAGAGTACTCCGAAATATTTCATTACTTTGATTTTATTTCCTTTTCGATATATTTGACCGATTGCAGTAATTTTTCTCTCCATCTCAAAAGTGTACATGTAGCCTTATTCTTTTTATTGCGGTATAAGAAATTAGGATATAATAGATAAGTACAGTAAGAAATTAGAATATAATAAATAAGCACTGTAAGAAATTGGGATATAATAGACTACGCATTATAAGAAATTGGGATATAATAGATAAGCAATGTAAGAAATTAGGATATAGTAGATACGCACTGTAAGAAATTGGGATATAATAGACTACGCACTGTAAGAAATTGGGATATAATACACTACGCATTATAAGAAATTGGGATATAATAGACTACGCATTATAAGAAATTGGGATATAATAGATAAGCACTGTAAGAAATTGGGATATAATAGATAAGCACTGTAAGAAATTGGGATATAATAGATAAGCACTGTAAGAAATTGGGATATAATAGATAAGCACTGTAAGAAATTGGGATATAATAGATAAGCACTGTAAGAAATTAGGATATAATATATAAGCAATGTAAGAAATTAGGATATAAAATATAAGCACTGTTAGAAATTAGGATATAATAGACTACGCACTGTAAGAAATTAGGATATAATAGATAAAGACTGTAAGAAATTAGGATATAAGAGAAAAACACTGTAAGAAATTAGGATATAATAGATAAGCAATGTAAGAAATTAGGATATAATATATAAGCACTGTAAGAAATTCGGATATAATAGATAAACACTGTAAGAAATTAGGACTGTAAGAAATTAGGATATAATAGGTAAGCACTGTAAGAAATTAGGACTGTAAGAAATTAGGATGTAATAGGTAAGCACTGTAAGAAATTTGGACTGTAATAAATTAGGATATAATAGATAACCACTTTAAGAAATTGGGATATAATAGATAAGCACTGTAAGAAATTAGGATATTAAAAGATAAGCAATGTAAGAAATTAGGATATAATATATAAGCACTGTAAGAAATTGGGATATAATAGATAAGCACTGTAAGAAATTGGGACATAATAGATAAGCACTGTAAGAAATTAGGATATAATAGATAAGCAATGCAAGAAATTGGGATATAATAGATAAGCGCGGTAAGAAATTGGGATATAATAGATAAGCACTGTAAGAAATTAGGATATAATAGACTACGCACTGTTAGAAAATGGGATATAATAGATAACCACTGTAAGAAATTGGGACATAATAGATAAGCACTGTAAGAAATTAGGATATAATAGATAAGCAATGCAAGAAATTGGGATATAATAGACTACGCATTATAAGAAATTGCGATATAATAGATAAACACTGTAAGAGGCCTCTATGAGGCCGCTAAGAAGAATGTCACAAACATAGTCCATGCAGCGAAATCAGCCCACTATAGTATGAAGATCACGGAAAGTTCCAGCTGCAAAGAGCTATTTGAGATTACTAACAAGCTAATGTCAAGGAACAAATGTACACCACTTCCAGCTACCTTCTGTCTAGTCGACCTTCCGGACCTGTTTGCAAATTTCTTCCGTGACAAAGTACAAACCATCAGAGATAAACTTGACAACACAATTTCAGTTGACTCGTCGTCACCATACAGTTGCGATACAGAATTTCAGCGGCAACCGTTAGCAGCATTTGAACCTGTCTCTATGGATTTAGTACGTACAATCGTGATGAAGAGTGCACCAAAGTCATGTGAACTTGATCCGATTCCGACGTCACTGCTGCAAGAGTGCTTAGATCCAATATTGCCTTCACTAACTGATGTCATTAATACATCTCTCTCATCTGGAGAATTCCCATCATTTTACAAAACTGCCATTGTAAAGCTGCTGCTGAAGAAACCAACACTCGACCATAACGATTTAAAGAACTACCGGCCAGTTTCCAATCTCAAATTCATGCCAAAAATCTTAGAAAAAGTTGTTCTATCCCAACTTGTATCTCATCTGAATTCAAACAGTCTTTTTAGCAATGTACAGTCTGCATATTGCCCTTGCCACAGTACTGAAACTACTCTTCTGAAAGTAGTCAATGACCTTCTCTCTGCTTTGGATAGCGGAAAGATTACAGTCCTCACTCTCCTTGACTTGTCTGCAGCATTTAACACTACAGACCATGATATATTACTTCACCGTCTCCAGCATGTATTTGGCATTCATGATATGGCCTTGCTATGGTTCAAGTCCTACTTGGTCAACAGGACACAAATTGTGTCCGCAAATGGTATACACTCCAGCCCAGTTGATCTATGCTGTGGTGTTCCACAGGGGTCTGTTCTTGGACCTGTTCTCTTCATTCTATACACTCAGCCACTCTCAAGTGTCATAGATCATCATCCAGTGTCTCACCAATTGTATGCTGATGACACCCAAATATACAAATGTAGCCATCCAACTGAAGTTGAAGCTACCATCCAAGGCGTAGAGAGGTGCATTTCCGATGTGAAATCATGGATGACATGTAACAAGCTGCAGTTGAATGATGATAAAACTGAAGCCATTCTGATTACAACACAAAGACTTTCTCATTCACATCCTTTACCTCAGACAATAAATATCAGCAACACCAACATTAAATTCACACAGTCAGTACGAAACCTAGGTGTTACTCTCGACAGTACTCTCTCATTGCACCAACATGTCATGAACATATGCAAGGCTGCATATCTTGAACTGAGACGCATCAGCTCCATTCGCAAGTATCTTTCAGTTGATGCCACTAAAACACTTGTGTGTTCCTTAGTACTTTCAAGACTGGACTATTGTAACTCAATTCTGTCTGGTTCGTCTCAATATCTACTCCAAAAACTTCAAAAAGTTCAAAACACAGCTTCTCGGATCATCCTTAGAGTAACACGATTAGAGCACGCCTCTCCCCTGCTCTCTACCCTACACTGGCTATCTATACGATCCAGAATTAAACACAAAATTTACTCTCTGTGCTACGTTTCACTGACGGGCTCCAGTCCAACATACCTATCTGACCTCACCCATGTGTACACACCTGCAAGATACTTACGCTCCTCTTCTGACTACTCGTATTCTCATTATTCCCACTAAGAAAATGAAATCATATGGACAACGTTCTTTTGCATACCAGGGCCCAGCAACGTGGAACGAATTGCCCACTGCACTTAGACACAAAGACACAGTGATCTCATTCAAGAGCGCTCTTAAAACTCATCTATTTCAACTGCAAGAACAGGCTTAAAGACCTAATAATGTATCCTTATAATGTATCCTTACCTTAAATATAATGTATCCTTACCTTAAATATTTACAGCATGTTTTCTGTTTCAAACTTCGTGGTGTTTGTTTTTATTTTTGTAATCATATCATTATATATGTTTTTTAAGTGTTGTCAAATGTTGTAAAGCGCTTAGAGCTTCTAAAGATTAGGAGCTATACAAAGTCCTCATTATTATTATTATTATTATTATTATTATTATTATTATTATTATTATTAAGAAATTGGGATATAATAGACTACTCACCGTAAGAAATTAGGATATAATATATAAGCACAGTAAGAAATTAGGATATAACACTACGCACATCATGAACAAGACGCTTAAGGTTTAAGTCTCTGAGGTTCTTTCACAGTCCCGTGTCTGGCAAATACAACACAAATTTAATTTCGAAACAAAAAAGTTAAAGTATCAGTTGATATTATCTCTGATAGATTGGGTGATTAAATGTGACATAATATGCAGTATTCCAAACCTTTTATAATCAATGCATTCATATAGTTCCCTTGCTTTGTTCACATAGGGAGGGTTATATGCTTGAATGGTGGTCGCAAAACTTGCCGCAAGATCATGGCCAGAAGAAAAAAAAATTGATTTTGTTTTATTTTCTTCATTTTTGATTGTATCAGATAGTATCTTCTGATCTCTTTATAATGTTAATGTCTTGATATAGACATATATCCGTAAAAAGAATATCATAGTTCATAATTCAAATCCTGAATTAGGTTATGATCTAATGCATTTGACGGACATTTTGAAAAGCTATTAAAGTCGTTTGTGTTGATTACCGTCTGTACTCGCGTGTAAGTCTGATCCAGCTCTAAAATGCATAGACCCAGAAACATTTATTTGCTGGTAAATAAAAGAAAGTAATTGAACGTTTTCGTTGCCACGAACCCTCCGAAACAACGACGTGTTGGATAGTGAAGGAAAATGAAAGTTTTCTCCCATCGAGTACTTGTCATTCATGTCTTCACAATGACTTGCGATAAAAGTGATATCTGTAAAATCAACCTGACAGGATACAAAAACAGCTTCTAAACGAATTTGTACTTAATGAAGCATAGACTGCAGTTTTCTTAAGAGCTATAGAGCAGAATCATTTTTGTTATAGATCCCTGGTAAAATATAATTTTACTTTGATTTGTAATGGGTCCCATAATATTTATGTCGTTAAGTCATACACGATTAAAAACAATTAACGAAAAACACCTTTGCTTCATTGTAGAATGGATTTCGTCATCGAAGGATTGCTAAGTTTAAAAAAAAAGTATTTTGATTAACTTTGCGCTAAATATAATTTATTTCCATTCATGTATTTTTATAATCAACTGCTTTTATTACAAAAGTCAGATTTTGCCAAATGTTTTAATTGTTATATTGCCAAATAAGGTAATTTATAAGGGAACAATCTTCAACACTATCATTGTAGGATCAAGCAGTTTTCTACTGCCGACACTTTTAATGCGACAGGTGGCATGGAAAATATGGGCATTTTGTCAAATTAAAAGTGAGATACAGTTCCAGCTAGTTTGAATCAAAACTAGTTTCTTTACATTGGTCATTGTAATAATATTGTACCGCTGTTACGCTTACTGAGCCATCTGTCGATAGTAACGGAGTGGGAGGATTGAATCATAATGACTAATGAAGGAAACGATGGCCATGCACATTATAGTTTGAAATACATTCCCAACTCAAAACTACTGCTCATTTTCTTCATCTCTTTCGTTTTCGCTTTATTTCACAATATTATCTGGAGTCAATACAACGCATTTTTTAAAAAAAAATCTAGATTCAACATGTTATATCTGTAATTGATAGATGAAAGCTACCGCAAAATTCGAATTTACTGCACAGTAACAATATTCTCCTTAGTCGTTATTTATACTATATTAATTTGCATTTGAAAATTAATCATGTGCCCCTTTGATTTTATATTTAGTTAATGCAAAAAACAATATAATTTTCATGGTTATTTTGACACGCCTGGGGCGAGACGGAACATGTTCGTCCCTGTACAGCCTATCATTTCCTTACTCGCCAAGAAGTCACGCTGCAGGTAGCACTTATGATCTCTTGATAGCGGCATGAAGTGAAAATGGGTGGAAAAATTCGCAACCAGACTGGATCCAGCTTCCATCATATTCATTAAGCAGGTATTGCTGTCAAAATTGTATCTCTCTGTAACATTGCTATAAATTATAATTTCTATAACTAAAGACAATTTTAAGGTCAGACTCTCTGTTGTTAACATACAAAAGAAAACCCATCTTGTTTCAACACCTTTTTTCTAGGTGAGTTAATTATGAATTACGTGGATGTTTTATGAGAATAGGAATAGCAACAACGGCCGCTATTTGCGTCCAGCCTACTGCATTCTATGTATATGTTAATAACATCATACAGATCTGTCTAGTCCTATAAGATAAGATACATAATGTCTATCGACTACATCTACCGTATCTCACCGATACGTGTTAAAACACAGAACATTTACTGTATCTCACCGATACGTATTAAAACACAGAACATTTACTGTATCTCACCGATACGTGTTAAAACTCAGAACATTGGGACATCCTCCATGTGCTCTTGTCTTGACAGGTTTTCTTTCTAAATAAAACATTTCTTAATTTTCGTAAAACCTCAAAACCTAGAAGCTGAGTTAATTATCATTAAAATGTATATTCTGATTCCAATAATTTTGATGTTTTCTCTTATTCTATCTAAGGATTTACAGATCTTGATTTAATTTAATTGATTGCGTGCAACTAGTAATGCAAAGACATCACGAGAAGATCATATTTCAAAGTTTTCATCATTAAATTAATTCAAAAATATTCCTTTTTAAGTACTCCACAATCTAGTTTCCATTATTTTAAATCTTGAACGGAAGAGTATTTTTTATTAGTACAGACAAATTATTTACCCAGCATACATTACATGTAAGCATCAATGGCATTACATGAAAAGTGGCACGGCGGCGGTATACGTCACTTAATTTATTGTTGGCTATATCATAAATTTCACAAATATCTAAACAAGCTTTCTTGTAGCAATTCATGAGATATATTAGAGACTCCGATCTTGAATACACAAAAATAAAATAAATACTGTCGTCACGAGTGACAATAGAATGTTTCCAGAATGAGTGAAATATTTTTCTTTATCTACTGAAAACGTAGATGTTCTTTTATTATATATTTTTGAAGACAAAAGACTGTCGATTTGCCTGGATTTTCTCAACTGTGTCAGTGCGATTAACGGCCGTATTACGACATTGATATAAAGAAGTTTATAATTTTAAATTCTTTCAGGACAGCGACGTTTAACAAGTTTAGGTTGTACATATCGTGCTTCAGATTGTATATTTTGCTAAATTAATGACTGTGTTCATTCACAGATGAAGAGATTTTTAATTGTGTGAACACATTTCTTGCGCTGATTGAAACTGTAGGGTTTGGGTAATGTAGAAATATCACAGAGCGGTTGTATCTGTCAGGCTTCGGAGCGGAATATCTATAAACAAAAGATTGTAATGATTGCGAGTTTCCTTTTAAGGATTGTCGTTCTCTATTTTGTTAATTTCTACATTCAAACGTGAATTTTTGTATAGCCTTGAGCTTGGCAAGCTTTCAGTCAAGTTCGGCAGTATCCGATGCATCCAATTTTCGATCATTACTTAATTTCAGTTTGCAATAAACATGCATCGAAGCCTGATTTATTTCAACCATGATAGTAATGTAAATAAAAATTGCCATTTAAAAATGTTATCACTGTATTTAATCACGAATTTTGTCTTAACAATTGTGTAACATTTTGTCGTAGAGTTTAACATTTGTAACACGACTTAAGAACAGGTCATGTACGTTCAGTCACTGCTATGATTCATGTGCAAAACTAATCATGAGAAAAGTGTACTTGAAATATACTTTGTGTTGTTTGGAGTTCATTTTGACATTTCTAGATGGCACCTCAAGACGTTTCATGATGGTCTACATCTTACACAGTTTAAGATCTGGTTATAATGATGTACAGAGAGAGTGGAAGGGAGAGAGACAGCGAAGGAACCGAAGAAGTGATATCGCTGCTGTGGCCATAAAAGTCGTATCGCCACTGAGACGATATAAGTTTTCTCCCACTGATATATTTTAGTATCACACTAAGTTATATAAATCAGGAAATGGTCTGACAATAAAATGATGAAATAAATACATTCAACTCTAATACACATAAATAAAAAATGATTGACATTTTACACAGAAGGGTAGGAATACCTATGTAAAGTGTGTGTGTGTGTGTGTGTGTGTGTGTGTGTGTGTGTGTGTGTGATTTGCTTCTTGTGTTAAGCTTGAATTACTTTCAATTCCCATATTTAAGAAATAACAAAATGTAGTCTACCCCTGTAAGCACGACATGGGAAACGTTATTTAACAAGTTAATCCATAAGCTTCAACTATTTATGCTAGTGAAATGTATTTAACAGAAAAACGTTCATTTTAGTCTATCGTATATAAATAATATCGTCACTCTTATGAAACACGTTGTCTCTTTTTTCATGCTCCATCATGAAATTCGGACGGACTACTTTATAGGCCAATGAATATTTGATAAACAGGAATAACGGTAAATTGGCATTGAAATTTTATATCTTCTCAAAGGGGGTAGATTCCACGCACTGACAAAGAAAGTAGTTATGAAAATTATTAAAGAAACTGTTATTGGACACGCCATTGATTCTATACATGACATTTGAGTTGGGAGTGACTAGATATACAAATAATGTATAATGGCTCAACATCGTATGACGACTGCCGAGAAAATTTAGCCGCAAGCGTTGTTATCTAATTTTAATTCCAGTAAATATTTAAATATGATTTACTTTCATTCTTTGCTTGTCACTTTTTATCAGTAATGGAAAACATTGACTTGTAAAGTTTTGTAAATAAATTAAGGTATTACTTCAGTGTTTCCTCCCATTTTGGCTATTTTTAAAAATTTCTTTATGCACTCTGAAACTCTATAATCGATAGCAACAAATTAAAAATGACGATTGTCTGGTTTTGGTGTGTAATCTGATGATATATAAATGATTTGTTATCTTGTTGTCTCAAAACTAAACAATAATTGCAATTCTCATTGGCAGAACATGTTCGCAACAGGCATCACGTTTCAAGATCATAGACGTGATATCAGAATTCCATTGTCGAATCCAATCCTTAAATCTTATAAGATAAATCTCTGAATTTAGTTGTATTGTGAACATGGAGTACCAACTGTCTTTTTTTGCATACCAAATAACAAAGCGTAATAAATTGATCATGTCTTTTACAGTGTAAGTTACACAAAAAGTCTTTGGATAAGTATATCGTTTTCCATGCGTAAAACTGGGGCTATCAGATAGGTACGGTTTATTTGAATAGATATTACAGCAAGATACAGAAAATCTGATTTATCATTGAAGTTTATTTGGAAAAAAAATGCTCAAAGAAATGTAAATATTTTCCAGGTGTTTGGACATTTTATAGATAATCCTACATAGAAAATTTTGACATTGCAAGTTTATTATCAAATATATGTAACAAGACACATGCTAATGAAACAAGTGTCCGGTAAATAAGGTAGCAGATTTGGTCAGTAAGTAATCTTTGGGTTAATGGTATCTAAGGTTATCTGTGTGAATTAAATGTAACTTTGCAAAAAAGTAAATATAAACAATAGTAGAAAACGTTGGAAGATAAACCCTTCCAAAATAAACCCTTTCCAAATAAAACTTTCTAAAATAAACCCTTTGAAATAAAGAATTCCAAATAACCCTTCCAAATTAAACACTTCCAAATAACCCCTTCCAATATAAACACTTCCAAATAAACCCTTCCGCGATAAACCCTTCTAATAAAACCTTCCAATATAAACACTTTCAAATAAAACCTTCCACATTAAACCCTTCCAAATAAAACCTTGCAAAAGAAACCTTTGCAAAATAAACACTTCCAAATAAATACCTCCAAACAAACCTTTGCAAAATAAACACTTCTAAATAAAACCTTCCAAATAAACCTTTGCAAAATAAACACTTCCAAATAAATACCTCCAAACAAACCTTTGCAAAATAAACACTTCTAAATAAAACCTTCCAAATAAACCTTTGCAAAATAAACACTTCCAAATAAATACCTCCAAATAAACCTTTGGAAAATAAACACTTCCAAATAAATACCTCCAAATAAACCTTTGCAAAATAAACCCTTCCTAAATAAACTCTTCTAAATAAACGTAAACGTGATGTTCTACTACATACAAAATAAAAGCGAAATATAGAAATATAAAAAAAATTACAAAACAAATAAGCTAAATTAAATTATCGCACGTCCAAACATCTTATAGGCTCTTTTACGCGACTAGTTCTGAAACAAACAAGTATAAGTTGTTTATGATCAATGTGCTGCATAATTACAGTAGGAGCTGTTGAAATTTTGTCATATTATTCTTATGAGAAGTATCCACAATACATTTTTATTTGACACATTGAATGTCGGTAAACTAATGATGGATTATACGCTATGAATGAAAGTACAGTATATGATGGTCATTCTTCACCTAAAGTATATAATATATGTTATTCGTACATATTAGAAAATCATGAGGGATTGATCTTAATTATTATTTATCCTTTGAAACGGAGTGATGCTAATTTGAAAAGGTGTGCTGCTAATGTGGTGAGAATCTACGTGTCCTTTTGTTGCTTTTTTAAAAAAAAAATGCTTGTCATGTTTATATTTAATTAAAACGTATATATGAGGTTAGAAGGATAACGAAAATATACCATTTCGTTGTAATGCACGGTCTAGAGAAATTAAGACAAGGAATATGTTGCTTTCATATCATTCATACAGATTTCCTTTGCAATATATCCGAGCCGGACACACGGTAGATGTCCTAGATTTTCAAAATGTAGAAAAGAATTAATTCCATAATCATGATGGGTTTTTTTCTTCCCAAAACTCTTATGTACCTGTCTATTAATTCAATACCTCTCAAATAGAAAAAGAGAAGATTTTCTTGGACGTGTGCTTTAAATCGCCAGAACTTGTATTTCGTTAAAACTTGATGTAATTATTTAGTACACAAGCAAGGGTGAAAAGGAAAAACTTTGGGGCTAATGTAGTTTATAAACATTTGATCTTTGTTCTTGTTTTATGTTTTGACTTTGACTTTTTAAAAAGACTTGTCAGTATATTTCAAAAAGTTTGCCGCTTTATGAATATTGACGTGTTTTTTGCACACAATAAAAACTAAATCAGGTGATGCGTTATTAATATTACAAGAACAAATAAAGAAAAAAGTAAAATGAAAAAGAAACTCAGGAAATTACAAATCAACTTTGGATTTTATTTGGTATGAAGATTTAAAAAACCCTTAATAATACATATTTTTCGACAGATGTCTTACTTTGTATAATTAGGTCACGATTTTTTCCCATGCTGGACTTCATCTTAGACGTATAGTAAAGGTATAGATGTATTTCAAGAGTTATTAAATCCCTAAAAATCCAAAATGTGCTATCAAAAGTCCAAAAGTGTCACAGACTGATTAGTTTTGCTATATGAATTATTTGCGGTTAAAATCTATAAGATTTGTATTCTCATTCAATTCACTGACAATACCAATACATATTTACTCTAATCTGCATCAGCGTGATGTACTCAACAATGTTGTAACCGCTAGAACCAGCCAGCCAACCATGAATCAGCGTGGTAAACTCAACAATGTGGTAACCGCTAGGACCAGATAGCCAACCATGAATCAGCGTGGTATACTCAACAATGTGTTAACCGTTAGAACCAGACAGCCAACCATGAATCAGCGTGGTATACTTAACAGTGTGGTAACCGCTAGAACCAGACAGCCAACCATGAATCAGCGTGATATATTAAACAATGTGGTAACTGCTGGAACCAGCCAGCCAATCATCACAGTCATTAGGGGGAGAGCTTCTTGCAATACCTAAAATCGGAAATTGCAAGAGTTAATAGTGAGGAAAGAGATTGGCCAAATATTCTAGTCGTATGCTATATGCTCGTTGTAAACTTCCTTTCTTCCGTTTCAGCAGCTTCTCGTTTAGAAGAGCATCAGCTAACGATCGCTAATCTGAGTTCGCCGATAGTATTGTCATTAATATTGTCACTGTCATCATTAATCGATTGAAATTATGGAAAACAATTTAGAAGACCAGTTGTACCATACAACATACCAGTAGTATAATGACTGCATTGAAAGAAGACAGGTACCACGAGACAGATGGCAGTCCTTATCGTATTAAAACCGAAGTATCGAGTATAAATGACAGGAGTCAGGCTATTTTATATCAACAATGGTAATTTTGTGCCTATGGTGTTCTTTTCCGGAGCAATTGACTCCTTCTGAAACATTTCAAAAGTAAATGAGGGTAGATCATAAACGAGGGCAGATCATATGTCTTTTTGAGTGTGTAGGTTAACTGGAGCCTCTCAGCATCAATTGCTTAACATTTTTGGAGACATAATGAAACTACATCACATAAACGAAATAATTAAGTACCACCTGTCCCACCATTACCTTACGTGCTTGTGTATGCCCCACCACTCTCTCTCTCTCTCTCTCTCTCTCTCACACACACACACACACACACACACACACACAAACATACATACCTATTTAAATCTACATATTTAGTCTTGACTCTAATGTACTTTCAAGGTAATATATTGGTAACTGCAGTTGAAAAGTAAATGCTAATTTAATCAGTTACTCTTTGGACAGGTGTAAACGTGATCAAAGGCGGGTGTTTTTTCTTTTCGTTTTCTTTTTCATGTAAGAGAAACCAAGACAGTCGTTCTTGTTATTACATATTCCTTACAATGAACACTTTACTGGATATAATGAAATACACAATGACAATGTTTGATTAGTACAAAATACCCCCAAATTCAAAGTTGTTCTTATTTTCACAATTTTAATTTCTACCTGAAAGATAAAACTTACGGTTTCTACATTGCGCAGAATGTTTCTTAAGAAAACTATCAACTTTGCCGTACTGTTTACTCTACATAGTAAAAACAAATAATAATAATTCTTGTTTATTTTTATAATTTTAATAGCACGATCCTTACATAAAGCCCCTAAAACAGTTGTTTTCATCGTGTTTTTTCTTCATGACAATATTAATAATATCGAAAGGGGTAGAGAGTCGTATGAAGATCCTTGACGATCGTAGCATAAAATAAAGTGTTCAGATGAGAAATGTTTTATGTATAGATTGAAGGTGACACCAAAGACTATATGTATCTATCATATAACTAATATATATATATATATATATATATATATATATATATATATATATATATACTTACCACATATACTATAACACTATATATATATATATATATTCGACGCCCTAAGTGTTATCTAGTTTTACTTTTGATGAATATGCACAAATAATTTCCGTTTTGTATTTGTCGGTTGGTCGAATTCTGTCAAAGATAAATCTTGAATTGAATAGTGCTGTGAAGAAATCGAAACAATTCGGTACACATTTCTGTAATATATTGACATTTGGTTTCCATGGCTTTGAAAATCTCTGATTTATAAAGGAATGTTAAAAGGAATTATTTTCACATCGTGTTCGCAGAATCTGTTAATATACAGTGTATGTGCAATCTCGCTGCATGCTAATGATGCCCTAAGTGTGATGTTTATTGATTTTATGTCTCTTTCAACAAGCATCATGTTTTAGGATTATAAATTTCATACTAGACTTCTTTTACACTTCGTCCTTCAAACAATTAATATTTGTTGACATGTTATCCAATAATACCAGATGTGTCTTCTTGTACACAAAATTACAAGGCAGCGATACATTATAATTTAGAGTGTTATGTGAGATACATAAATACTCTTTGAAATATAGACCTATGAAATACGGACCTACTTGCATAAAATATCGAGCTATCGGTAGTCTACTGTTATTTTTTGTCTTTTTATTGGATTATCCCTTTTTAAAAAAAAACAACAACACAAAAACAATCTCTTTAACGAATGGGGTGAGGCGCCGTAGCTCAGTTAGTAGATCGTAAGACACGTGGTCCAAATGTAGTGGATTCAATACTCAGCCTGGGTAGGCTGCTTTACTCTTTCCCTGGGAAAGGCACTTAGCTCTTTTTCTCTCGGCATCTTATAGCCAGACAAAGTGCTGAAAGTAGCGTTACGAAGTAATCTACAAACGAACATCTTCAACGTTATTTACTGAATTTATAACAAACTTTAAACACGAGAATCATATTATATACATTTGCTGATTAAGAAACTTAGCGGTTCATTTTTGAACTTTTACAATAAATTATTTAGACGGTAGTGCTTTTTACTTTATGCTTTATGTTGTTTAGCAACTAAATAAACATCAATCGACCTTTCTTTACGTTACAATCAGCTGCATGACCCATCTTTGTAGGTTCCACTAACAAAGCAATCATTCACATGCAAAACTGTCATCTGCGAATCTATGTTTTATTAACAATTGCCCACGAATCTGAATTGAAAAGGGCGGCTCTGACACACCACGCTTGCCGCTTTAGCTGTAGAACACGTCCCACAAATTTGATTAAAATAGATTCAGATTTGCCTTCTTTTCAGAGCGACAATAACTGTCGTCTGCTTATGTGGTCAGCATTCCCCGTTTATTAACGACTTGCTATTTGATCGCTCACAGTTTAAAAACTGGTATGAGGATAAATTTTGGCACTTATTTATTCTTGTAATATACTTATACAAAATGTAAATTCTTTACAGACGTGCAAATCATAATTCTTCGGATGTATTTATTAGATGATTGCTCTCAAATATCCTTCAATATTATTAAACAGACAGGACCGCTGATCATGAAAGCTTCATCGGACGAGGTTGTGGCGAACACCAGTGGTATAACGGAGGAAGAAATCTCTTTTGTGAAATCTGCCTCAGAGAGATATCCCAGAACACCCAAGTGTGCGCGTTGCAGAAATCATGGTGTTGTATCTGCTTTGAAGGGACATAAAAGGTACTGCCGATGGAAGGATTGCCTCTGTGCCCAGTGTGTTCTTATTGCAGAGAGACAACGAGTGATGGCTGCTCAAGTTGCATTGAGGAGACAGCAGGCGCATGAAGAAAACGAGGCGCGGGAGATGGGACTTCTTTACGGACGCAACGGCCTCCTCCAAGTGAGCTCAGATAGTCTGACACTTTTTCCCGAAGCCAAGAGATATCTTTCTCCAGCAAAACATGTGCCAGATAAGACCATTGAAAACAGGTCGAGTGTACCAGGTACGTGAAAAAGAGATAATTTACTTATTGTTTCATCAAAATAAAACCAAAATATATACAGTTTGCACTAATTACAATTTCGCCGTTTGGTGAGGTATTATTTTAGTTACGCGATCTAACAGGGTGCGGTAAGACTGACAAAAGAGAAATGCATTTCCGTACAACTATGTATGTATGTATGTATGCATGTATGTATGTATGTATGTATGTATGTATGTATGTATGTATGTATGTATGTATGTATGTATGTATTAGCGTTTAATGGTATCCAAGAACACTAATGGGAATATGGTTCCAGCTAAAAGTTGCGAGGTCAAATCATATAATCTTCGAATCAAATTTTAATATTTTAAATCAAAGTCAATTTTAATATTTTAATTCGCTCAAAGTCAATTGTAGTGCTTCATTATTTTATCGAATCTGAGATGCAGACATAAGAGTTTTTTGTTTATTTAAGAATCTGTTAGTGACCCAGGGTGGTTGATTGGTCTAAGGTGATCACCTTTACAGGTCATTCATATCTCACCTCTCAGTGGGTTCGAGTCTCAGCTAGGCCATCAAGCTTGCCAGTAGATTTCCGTGGGTCGGTGGTTCTTCCCGGGGTGTTCTTGAGTTTTTATTCCTCCACAAATACTCGCCGCCATGTATAACCTATTTTTAACTGAAAAATGGCGCAAACCACGATATTAAGAAATTTGTTTATTGAATATCTTTCCTTTAAAGAATGCTCTGGTATATATTTACATGTATATATTTACATGTATACATTTACATGTATATATTTACATGTATACATTTACATGTATATATTTACATGTATACATTTACATGTATATATTTGCAAGGCAAGAAAACCATGATGGGAGTCCGATAGTGATACCATAAAACACACATTGTACTAGCAGGGTTGAACGTTTAGTTGCGTATAGCTTTACCGCAATAAATTCGAACTGTCAAATCTTTAATTTCAAAACCCTTGAACTGACTATCATAACAATTGTGTCGGATGACGGAGTTCAACTATCAGAGTGAGTGTAGGATGACGGAGTTCAACTGACTGTCAGAGTGAGTAGTGAGTGTAGGATGACGGAGTTCAACTGGCTATCAGAGTGAGTGTAGGATGACGGAGTTCAGCTGACTGTCAGAGTGAATGTAGGATGACGGAGTTCAACTGGTTATCAGAACAATTGTGTCTGATGACAGAGTACTTATAATTCGCACTGCATAATGCTTCTGTTGTGTACCTTCATATTATCATATTTATATAAATATGGAAATTTTATTGCTATGATATGCGAATTCCACACTTTATCAACTGTAAATGATTAATCTCGAATTTACAAAAAAACAAACTGTCACATCACCTATTAGGTCCTAATTATATGCAAGCTATGGTGTAGACTTGTAAACGGAGTCTAATTATTGCTATTTGTAGTGGGTCAGCTGTAAGGAAGACTTGTAAACGGAGTCTGTCAATTGCTATTTCTTAGAGGGACAGCATACGTCTTCAACGGTTTCGATATTAACCAGATGATTTTAGGTTACTTAATTATAATTATTTATAATTTACTTTCTCAGTTATCGAGTTCATAGTCTATAACATCTTCAAACCAGCTTGACTAAAAAACGACGTCTTTTAAATCCATCAATAACATTAGCATCGTGATAACAAGATATTTCTTAATGTCCAAAATAGTGTAAGAATACAACACACATATATTAAATAAAGCATTCTTTATTACCATATATCCAAACATATACGCTATGGAATGTCTTTTACATCGGGCTTTTTGAAGTGATCCTTTATTCGGCTAAGGTAAAAACCCAGACTTTATTCTTCATGCAGTCATCAAGTTTAGCATCAGGATTTATGATCCTGACGTATTAGACGCAAAAATAATGTTCTGAATTTTTGATTGAACGTCTTTTCTTCCAAATATTTCAACAGGTTCATGCAGATTATTAAGTATACTGAATCTGATTTTCTATCCAATTCGTTGCGAGTATACCGATTAAAACTGGGTCACTGTCCGCATCACTTCAAGCAGTCATCGTACGGGTGACAACAAATATAAGCTCTTACGTCAAGAAAAACCCGCTTAATGCTCGTGACATCAGATAAGCCTTTAGGCTACATGACCCAGTGTCCCTGTGCTAAACTCGTAATATTGGATTTGTTAAACAAGTATATCAAAACAAACAAACGGACAAAACACATCTCAATTCGTGCTGCAGGAATTATGGAAATAAATTAATATTTTAAATAGCACCAATATACTGGAAAAAAGCTGGCTTTCAAGAAAATGCGTTATCAAATTATGTAATCGTAACCATCCTATCTGCACAAGTACAGAATAAACTAAACGTCGATATCAAAGTGGTTAAGTGAATTTTATCTTTAACGCATTAGTCTGAATGATTATATAGTCCCACTCCATAACAAATTAGTCTGAATGATTATATAGTCCCATTCCATCAATTTAAATGGTATTTTGACACGTGATGCAAATTGCGATACTTACATCCATTTTTTTGTTCACCTTTTCGTAGCAGTCATATTTTTCCCGTGGATATAGCTGCAACCTTACAATTAATGTTAAGTTATTTTGCGCAAGTCAGAAAGTTCTGTACGAAAAATAATAAAGCTGTTTCCAAAAGAATTCTTGTTAAAAGTTTTTCTTCGTTTCTTTGAGATTGAACAATCATAGCTATCCATATCTGGCAGTCAGTTTCTAATCTTTGAATATTTCAAGCCACCAGTTTTAACAAGTTTGTATAATGAGATAAATGAAGAGAATTAATCCAGTCTACAATTTATTTGTTGTATAAATGACGCGAACTAATTCAATCTACACTTTATTTCTTTTTAAAGCAATATGCTGAATGCTTATTTCATTTTGAAATATCATTCAACACAATGTTTATATACTCCCACTGTTACACAACAAAGCAAATAAAATAAATATTATTTTAAAAATCCCCAATTTATTCATACACGTTATAAATAAATTGCTTGTAAAGAATGAATGTCTTTTAATCTCATGCCTATATGAATGCACGTAATACAGTTCCGTTTCTTTATTGCTACCACGACTGCCACTGCGTTTAGAATTTCAAACGTTTTTAAGAAGTTAAAGGAAACGTAAGAAACGCGAAAGGTCATTTTTGATTGGAAAAACAGAACGATCCATGCAAAATATTTAATATAAGCATAGCTTAATAGTGATAAATTAATTTGGAGGCATTCTGTAAATTTTATTTGAATTCTGAAAATATTTGTCTTTGCAGTTATAAAGAAGCCCCGTAAGGATTCAAAGCTTCATGAAAATAGGAAAACTAAGACTATCAAAGCCTCAATGCCTAGTTCCCCCGCGCTCTCTCATACTTGCCGATCGAACGAAGAGGGGTCTTCAGAGTTCCCTCGAATATCGACCGTATCCCAAAAGCAACTGTCTCAGGAAAAAGACCACGGATCAGAAAATGATCGTCTGTCAGAAAACTGGGTTTTGAGTCTAGCAGCAAACTCTCCGAAACAGCAGGCAATAGATATCTTGAGCGAAATGTTTCCTAACAAAAGCAGAAACGGACTGGAGCGCATTCAACGAGACTGCAAGGGTGATGACGTTCAGGCCACTGAACATATTTTAAATGCGCAGAAAGAGGAAGAGATGACTTGTAGCGGTGATCAATTGTCTGCTTCTAAAAGCGATCCTCACAGACCAACGTCGTCATCAATACATCACTCAATATTTAAATCAGCATTCTCGCCGATTTCATCACTAGGAACTGCCTATCCACTTAACAGAATGGGATACGCTTTGGGCGGTTCCGCGGGGCGTGGGCTGTCCTTGGCAGTAACATATCCTCCCTTTATACCTAGCATCGCCATGAATTCGGTTCTTGGATACAATAGACTTACTTCCTCAGTTAATAGGCTGTCCGCATACAGTATTGCTCCATTTTGGTCTGGATGTTTTTACGCCGGAAAGGACAACGGGAAGCCGGAAGACTGTGTCGGAGATTAATTGAATCAATTTGTTACTTGACTGGATGCTGGACTGGCCAGGTTCTTACTTGACTAGATGCTGGATTGGTCAGGTTCCTACTTGACTGGATTCTGGATTGGTCAGGTTCCTACTTGACTGGATTCTGGATTGGTTAGATCCCTTTCAAACCAGTACTGCATCAGAAGATCCATTCTTTAAAAGTTCCTCCCTACCGAAATTGCATAATTTACATTCCTCAGAAATGAAAAGATTTAAACTTTATATATTTAATAGTGAATACTTGACTCCTTTTTATGTATTAAATATGTTTTTAAAGCAAATATTTACAAAGAGATTGTCACTTATTCATTCGAGAAATCAACGTTGTGTTCTTTTAAAGCTTGACGACTGCATCTGTCTCTCATGAAGGTATGCAGACGGTGTTACTTTGTGTCTGGCTTTATTTTGTGACTGGCTTTACTTTGTGTCTGGCTTTATTTTGTGACTGGCTTTACACTGTGACTAGCCTTTATTCTTCATTTATCTTCAAGTTTGGACCTAGTATTAGTTTCCAGTTGGTTTATCCAGTAGAGCTCACACATGAAAAAAAAAATGTCATTTAATTTATATATAGAATGTTAATTCATTTTTGATACACAAATTTATTAACACTGACAGAACATCTTTAAAAAAGAAAATTCTTGACAACAAATATTTCATACCTATCTTAAATTAGATAGATAGATAGATAGATAGATAGATAGATAGATAGATAGAAAGAAAGATAGATGGATAGATAGACAGAGAGTTAGGTAGATAGATAGATAGACAGAGAGTTAGGTAGATAGATAGATAGATAGATAGACAGAGAGTTAGGTAGGTAGATAGATAGATAGATATAGTATCACCAACATTGATGAAATTCTTTAAATATTTATGTTATAGTTCCACATTTTTGTGCAATTCTATGTGGTTCAGTTGCATCAAAACCATCTTATAAAAATACCCAAAGATCAGCATTGGTTATGTTAAATATTTTGGAAATAGTTGCATTTCAAAGAAATAACTGGACTTCATGCAAGTGACTTTCCGGAAGCAGAGGAATCAAAACTGTTTGCTTTGTCATCCTTCGTAAAGTCAAAAGACTCAGCTTTTCAAAAGTTTTCTTTTCTGAACAGATTTTAAAACTGTTTTCTTCTTAATTGAAAACAATTCACATTTTTCACTGCTTAACAAATCTCCAGGAACATCAGACAGTTAAGATGTAAAAACAGCTATTTGGATAAATTTGTGTAGTGATACCTATTAGGAGCTATGCGCTGTAAATACAATAAAAAAAACATATAATTGATTTTATATATGAATTAAATAATGTCTTCGGAATGATTTTAAAAACGAGGTTGTGATGCCAAATAAGAAAATTTTCTAACATAATTACCTAAGTCCGAAATGATATAAGCAATCAATTATACTTAGCTATAAAGAATTACAATTGACTTAACTAGTAAAATATTGCAGTTTGGAATCGTCATAGGGCATGAACGAAACTTTGCAATATACACTTTATTCAATATCGGTAATTGAGTGTTATAGTACCCGTTATTTGGATTATATTGTATTAAACCGTAATTCCGAATTTATTGTTATTAAACCGTAATTCCGATTATACCCTATTAAAATATAATTTGGATTAAATTGCATTAAACCTAATTTGGATTATACAGACATTGTTTTAGTGATATGCACAAGTAAGCCATGACTAGCACTGACCCAATTATACCCTATCAGTTTGCATTGTCATGTACACGCACTTTCTTTCTTTCTTGAATGCATACAAATTTTTGATGGGTTTTAAATTTATTTCTTCATTGGCACAGAAAGAACAAAGCTGTTGGAAAATAGGATTTTCATTCCAGAAGAGAAATATTTTTTATATGAAGGACAACGTGCGATGTTTAAGGTCTAAATTAATGCTAGCGACCAAATTACTTTTTCATAAAAAAGGATAAAAATGCAAAAGAAAAAAAAATCCTGCCATTTATAGATACAAACAATTGCAAATAAGTAGACCGGAAGCGTAATAGTCTTCTTGTATGCGTCACTGTAATTCAAAGCCACATTTCCTGAGGACGACAGAAAATACATGCGTAATCTATGTTACACAGCGATAGGCACACGGGCCATAAGTGATCTCAGACAACTGAAACATGTTTATATTTCGTGGTGTTGACGGGTGTGGTCTTGCAAATAATCATTGGACTTAGTGTGTCGCCGACTAGTCGTGGAGTGCGTTTCAGAATGTGTTCGCAGAGGTTACCTATAACCCATATAGTTTCCTCACACTCCACTTGAGTGGACGCGCCGGGGCTAAGTGTTCCGCTGAGGACGCGATTGCGTATCACGCAACATATATTATATATTTGGACACGAACGCGTCTCACGCGGCATAGACCATGAGAAACATAATGTCAAAACCTGCCAGTGATATCACAGCAGCGTATGCTGACCAACGCCGTATAGCTTCCCGCTGTTACGACTCTATGGTCTTAAACCAAGTAACAGAAAGAAGCAAAACCAACAAATTTTGTAAAACTTAAATCATTTAATTCTCTAAGTTGTAAAATGAAATTTAAGAGGAACGTAACAGTATCATGAATAAACATAATCATAAAAGTTCTACCACAAATCTAAAAGGATAGTGTTCCAAATGAATCCCAAACTCAAATAGATAACCTTAACCTTAAATTATACATGTTTATCTTGACCGCGTCCCACAATGTCATAAAACGTAACACAATCGCGGAAAAACTCACTTTTACTTAAATTAATTGTCAAACTTGCATCACTCGGTCGATCAAAGAATTTCTGAATGGTTTCCAGGTGATCTTTCCATGTCTCTTTGTAAATTAAGAAATCGTTGCGCTTGTATTATAGTTGACCTAATATCCGATCGCAGCCGTTCGGAGACCTTGCCGCAAAGTAACTCGTTTATGTTCTCGGCAGAGGACGATTGAGAAGGCAAATGATACGTTCTTGAACTTTCCACAGACGCGTACAACTTGACTCAATCAGTGAAGATATTCGACGAAAATCTGTGTTGATCACTGGTAAGGACTCTACAATTTTCATACGCAAACTCGAGCCCACATTCAGTTCTGACACCTCAAGTCAGTCTGCGCCTATTCTGCTGACATCACAAAGTCGCTGAGAACGGTTCCTGGTCTATATGAAGATAATAATGAGATTCATGTGAACAAAACAAATCTTACGTGCAGGACCTGGAGGACCTGGATACATTATCTTGCCTGACATTGTCATGATTACCTCAACGATCAATCAGATTAATCAAACCTGAGACACAATCAGTGGCAATTTTGAAAGCATACCCTCTCAGGGTTACATATTGGTTGGGTTCTCCCCGAATATAGAACAGGTGATCTTCTGAAGATTACTCCGACAACGGCTGTGTATCTTCCACGCCACAATGCCTGGTTGACGCATCTTCGCTTTACCCCTATTGACCCGTCCTGGACACATGCTACATCTCTGAGGGCAGACCATAACAATACAACGGTTCATTAGTGATTGGCCTAACATTTACATACAACGAGTCATAAGCGGACGTGTGATATCCATGCGTGTTGTCAGCACGATGAAACCCGTTTACGTGACATATTACGGAAATGGCTTTCGCGATATTGTCTGGGGATTGTTTACAGGCGCGCATAGGTGCTCGCGGCTCTGACCTCGCGCGCTGCCCGGATCGCTAAACAAGTTGCGATGCGAATTGTTGACAACACCGAAAACCGATCCAATTAAAAATCTGGGATTGCAATTTGTTCAATAGATTCGAGATCAACTTCGACTCTTAGTGACTCGCGCTCTATCAAAAGCAGTTACACTTCCACAAGAACTTACAGTTCATTGACAGCGATAATGCCAGTCCCGGTTGGCAACATTATCAATGAAGCCAATCAACAATGTATTGCTGATTCGGTGACTGCAAATCTGTCAATGTGAGGTGGATCACAGTTGTATCTCTAGAGGTGAAACCACCAACAGAGTATTAGACGAAACCAATAATGTATAAGTAATAATGACTTATTTCAAATTTTCACCCGATACCGCGTGGGACAGGGAAGCGCCTGTGTTAGTAGAACGCAGCACCCGAGAATTTTAGTATTAATCATTCCCGGTGATGATCCTCCGGTCATTAAATATTATTGCAAGTGCAGGACATATATATGTTTTTTCTTCCTTTTGAGGCCTTCTTAGAAATCGAGTGGAAACCGATACAGGGCGAAAATACTAATTACCAACCCACCCTTCACTCCAAGGTTGGATTTGTCAGCAATGGCACCATGGCGTTGTTTGACAATGCACGATATCTCATCGATGGAAAATACATGGAAACATTTCTTGACAAATCTGACATTGCTACAAGGATTCTCTCTCTAGAAACAGCGACGACTATTGGATATCAGCTGGCCCGTCATTAATGTTTCATAAGTACTCACATGAACATGCAGGTCATAGCCAATATATTCAGCATCAACTCGCGCCAGATGCTTTCGCAAACATACAACCCGCTGGTCTGCCTGTCAGACCGGTAATGTGATGATATTTGTCCAGTTAGGAGTATCTGAAGTTTCTCTCTGGTTAAGCGGCCATCAGAAACCAACCGAAGAAGGTTTGATTAACTTCAAAGACAATCAAGTTGCAAGTGTAGATAATAAGCTATGGTCGTACACACCCGCATCAAACCATTGACAGGAGGCTGTATATTTCCCGGATTCACTTCACTCATTTATACCCGCTTTATTAATTTTCGTCGGAACACCTGGAGTTGTTCAAGCAGTCCATGGTCGGCATGTATTTTAATGCAAGTGTTACCAATCTAATTGGTAACCCAGCTGTCCCCAATTACAGATGCATATTGTGATCATCCCCGTCAAGACTGTTGTTGGAAGCCATAGGTGGCTGGTGGTTATTGACACGCCTATAAAAAACTCATAGTGGTTTTCTCAAACTCGTAATTGTAAATAATGTCATTCCACGAAGTTAAAGTTAGACTTAGCCCAAAACAGCTTGCGAAAATACAAAAGCAACAAAAACGAATTCGGGGTCACAAATAAAACTTTCTCCAGAAACGTTAACTAGATATTTCCCATGTTTCTAACCAAAATACAACATGGTCAGCTTAATGCAGCGAAACAAAAGAACACCTCAGTGACATCAAATTATCCAAATCCAAGGTGAACTAAATGTAAGAACCGGTGGAATATTTCAATTCCTAGCGGTCACTCCAGGGTTAATAGCCGCTCACACTGCGGCTGCCGCTCTCGCGGGTACGAAAGCGGCTGAGATATGTTTCGTTGGCACTGCATCCAGGATGGCTCTAAAAAAAGGCGGTCGTTGGAAAATTCTACGATTTTTCGCCGTACAGTAACGTGTCTCGTAGACGAATGAAAACAGGAAAGGTCTTTGGCTACCCGGAACAACTCGCACAATACTCTCACGCAAAGGTTTTCTACTACCACGTGCGACCCACAAAGGTCTTCAGTTGTGGCCTCGTCGTTGACAGCTGCAGTGCGTCCATTAACCAGTTTTGATTTACTTGCAATGACAAGGTTTGTCAAGCATTTAGGATATGTCTTTATGAGGGACAAACTTGCATCGATCATTCCTTGCACACGAGAAGCCAACATCATTAGCTCGGATTTAACAATAGGACATAGGACGCATTGGGTTGTGTACACGGTGATGTCTCGTCATATTTTGTATTTCGATCGTACGGGCGTGCACCGGCACTTGAAGTTGTTTTTTATTTGCATAGAGATGAAAATGGAGCTTCTTGACGACGACTAGTTTTATTCAGTACTACCGTTGTAAACTCGGCTGGAAGTTCTGATATGATAATATCGTGTTCTTGAAGCACTGTGTTAACATTTACGGACGCGAAACCCAACGCGGAGCTGCTGTTGATCTGTTCAGGTTTGCCACCATAGCGGATTTCACTGAGTTTACCAACCGGTTTTTGCTCACGTTGACCCTGGTGAGCTTGTGATTTTCCAAGATCAAACTGGAAAACTGCAAACATCTTACGTGGAGAATCAAGAAGTTGTTTATAAGCCGTCACAATAAACCTGGCTTAAATCACCGAGAACCCGGAAATCAGAGAAGCTGGTGTGTCGGTTGCTTTTAACACAAACTATATTCACGATGCATATACTACAACAAAACATTATGTGGATGTAAAGGCCAACGTGGTGGTATCAGCCTTACCTTCACCGATAAGTGTAGTAAATTCATGGTGCGTATACAGCGGAACAATATAGCGAAAAAGGACGACAAAGCAAACAGTTACATGTTTTCATTGGTGACGGGGACGGCTTTGATAAAGTCAAACCTTACATATTAAAATGCTTGATTCAGAATCTTATTTATTCATCTTAACAGGCTTTAGTGGTGAGTAGTGTGCAATGACAACTGTGATAATTGATTACCAGCGTGGTAAACCATCGGCAATGAGTATCGTAAAACACAATAATGTTTAAAAATCTTATGCGGTATCCGTGTCTTTGGTTGTCGGAGACGAAATTCAGGCTTGAAGGACTCATCATCTCTCCGGAATGGTACTTATCTGTCTCTGACGTTTGTATTTAAGATGCATCATTACATATTTGCGACGGATTCTATACGCAGTGATGAGGTTTTGGAATTTACCGACGGGGTCTTGCATAAGTTGACAGTAGATGTCAACATCGAAGGTGGCTTTGTTCTAGTTGACGCCGAATATCTGGGTTAGAGTGACGTTATCAAACCCTCGTATACACTGAAATATAATCTTATTAGTGGCCAAAGAAAAAATCGAGAGTTTGGACCTCCCAGGATATAACAATATCAATACGAGAGCAGAATGGAATGATCGCATTAGCACACGAAAACACCCAGACGCGGACTACATCATCAAGCGTGACAGCACTCAGAGATTGTTTCTACAAAGATGAAGCAGAAAGCACATGCAAATCCAGACCGATTGCATTCCCCATCAAGTATGTTGCAACAACAAGCAGTTGCACAAGTAAAAAGGGTAGTTGATTAGAAGTCGTGTGCGTGTTGCACCTGAACAATGCCAGACTGTTGAGGAAGTTTAACTTCGTGATCACATTATTAATAGAAGAATTATGACCAACTCCAAGTTACCGACGCGAAAATATAGCAGAAGCGAACAACAGCTGTAAGGTGAAATCAATAAGAAAACTATTTTACTCGTAAAATACCAACGCGTGTGTGTGGTTGGAAATGCTGTTTGAAGAATCACAGCCGCGACCACTGCTGGCCTTGGTGTTGGTGGAATTGTGACTGCAGCAACTATTATAAGCACGCCTGTTATATTTGCTATCCGGGCTATATCGATAGCGACTGGTGTTGCTGTAGCGCTGACCAAATTATTTCGTTACGTTTACATAACATAATACATGTATATTCGGAACATCTCACCTCCGCCCAAAGTAGTGTCAGTACGATTACTACGGACTTTGAGGCAATGTTGGCGGAAATGGACTTTGTGCACAGATATGGAATTATGGTATCTTTGCTTGGAAGCGCCCTTGGGTTACAATTCCATGTGAATCAATCGTAAAGTCATAACATATACTAGGCTTTGACCCATATCAGCAACAAAATCCAAATTCTCCATATTGATTCTACTCCAACTACTTCTCAACAGCTATTAAATACCAGTTTTAAATTTCCATGATATAAGCACTATGGCCGACATGCTTTCGTGCGTGGGTCTAGGTAATATAATTTATCATTTTGTCACTTACGAAAACTAATTAGCCTTTTCATGCCCAATTATGTGTGTGTTAAATACTTGTGCGACACATCCATTCAAAGAAGTCGACATTGCTGTTATTGACATTGAAACATGCTATCATTCTAATTCGCAGTTCAAGGTGGTCATTCAATTACTGGGTCACAATAAATTAATTTTATACTCGCATGTGAAGCACTTATAATACTCTCTGTAAATAGTCCCACAGCAGGTTCATGATTACTTAATGGATGAGATCATGATGAAAATGAAACAAATCTCGTCCAAGTTCTTAGAGAAAGGTGACTTTGCAATATTTTGAACCATGAACCCAAATGCTTTTATTTCATAGCGATTTAAGAGTCTCTTTGTGTCCTAGATTGCAAATATTTTAAAATTGTATTAATATGATTTAACACTTTACAATATAGTTAATAGAACAGTATAAATCATGTTTGTTAGTTTTAGTGGTAATATGTACACGATTATTCCACAATCCTACCACATTTTGGTATAGGCGTGAGCCCGTGAAATGGTATCAAAGCCGGCAGACTGCCAATGCGTGCTAAGAAAAAAATATTTCACTAGTGTTTGACTCTAATCTAGAAAGCAAAGCTGATGCGAATATCGTGGTTCTTGCATAGACATCAGCAAGCGGGTATTTTCCAACTAAAGACAAGTTATGGGAGGGAATTCTTATCAATGCACAGATGGGTAATGCAGATGCCTAGTTTCTCCATATGTCTAGGACCCAAATCTTACATGCGAACTTGGAAGAGGCCTTGACTATAGTGTGTAGTACACCGAAAAGGAAAACTTTTAATCGCATCGTGCAGTTACTGATATCAAGTGAGGAACTTTTACGATATTACAGACCGTTACGTTAATGATTTAGAAGAAAGAAGCACATTAAAATTCTTTAGAAATTTTCTGCAGGTAAATTTATTCATGTGTTCAGCTCCATTCTCGCACGACATCGGGACCCCGGGTGGCCGAGTGGCATAAGGGGCTCACTTTTACCGATTACTGCCATCTCTACTCTGTCCGCATGGGTTCGAATCTAGGGGTCGGCCAATATGGGTATATGAAAAAGGTTGTTAGTAGCTTCCCGTGTGTCGGTGATTCTTCCCGTGGGTCGGTGGTTCTTCGCGTGTGTCGGTTGTTCTCCCCTTGGGCCTTTAGTTCTTCCCGTGTGTCGGTGTTTCTTCTTGGATTTTTCTGTTTTTTCCCTCACTATATATCCTAACCACCATGTGCTGAAAAATGGCGTCAGATACATAAAACCACCAACAAACAATCGGTTTACATCGTTATGGATCTCCGCAGTAATCATTTCTATTGTTTGTCATTGAGACCGGATTATATGCAACGTTTGAAAGGAAAGAGTGAGAGAGGAACAAGACAAAATTAGAATAGCAGTGAATTTATCAACCGAATGGTATAAATTAGACTTGGGCCGAAATGAAGAGAACTGGTAAATTGTAAGTAACAAGGATTTGTATCAACCACTTTGTTCACCTGTTCCACGTGCGTCAGAGGAAGTACATGTACTTTCTCTTGGTAAGGTATACATAATCTATACATTTCTACCTTTCATTCAAATGTTCTTCTTGCATCTAATCCAACCAACCAACACTAATAACTGCATGCGTTCGCTCTGCATAGTTTATTTGGACGAGATAGCTCTGTCCATGTCTTGCACGCGTAATACATGCGCGTCAATGAGTATTTCTCGAGAGGACCAAGTCGCTTCGGACTACTCAGCATGAAGGACTAAACCAACTGGTCATTTTTACCTACCTCAATTTTCGTGTTTATCCGCCGCTATGTAAAGTCGGGGTCAAAATTAACTAACGCAGATAAATAGCACACAAAGAACATGCCCCTGTTTATTTCGTTGTCGAAATTTTCAAATATTTGGCAAGCGTTCAGGCTTAAACATGTCTGCAATTAATGAGTCTTTATAAGCCAAACTTGCGTAAAATTGATAAATGTTACTTTTCATACATAACAAACCTTAAATTATCATTTTAACACTAAACTGAAAATATATCAAACTTGCATAAAGGCAATAAACAAGGACGTACATATGTTATTCAATACCCAGAAGCGAAAAATACATGAATAGGTCCTTCACCCGATTTCGAAACAAAACTTAGAATAATGTAGCGTGTAGTTTTTATTATGCACGTGGTCGCAATTATTTCTCTAAATAGTGCCGATTAAAAGTTTTCTAAGACTGTAAAAGTAAAAATTGCAAACCAAATTTAGGAATATATGTATATGTAACCACTTAGTACGGGAAGACGAAATATAAAGGGTAAAGAAATTAAAATTCTTTAAAAGGTGTTTCAAATAAATGATCAAGGTAAGACAACATAAACTCTGTCAAATATAGGATCAAAATATGTTGTTTAAACTGCATTGCTTGGAACGATTTCCGATTTTTTTTAAGAGGCACCTCATCAAAAATATCTTGAATGAGTTCGCAATAAAATACATGCCACAATAAAAGCCTAAATCTACTCTCTACATGTATCAACATTTAAAAGCAACATTTTACTTCAAACCGTTCCCTTTAAATTGAAAACAAGACAAAGACCAAATTGTATAGAAAGTAACCATCAAGAAAAGGCATATCGTTATCAGTACATGGAAGGCAAAATTTGATGCACAATTCCTTCGTTTGATCTATAAATAAACCTTAAATCTCAGATTTAAACCTACGGTATACATTGATGTTGATGCTGAAGTATGTTATTGTTCATCATATTATGGTTTTACATTGCTAATTTAAAAAATAATTCCTTTTATCATCTGCAGTCCCTGTTGGGAAAATTTCTTTGTTGATTCAGCATGAGAAATATTGTTTTATTTATATCACAACTATTTATGGACTCCAAAGGAGGCGGGTGGAGATCGAAGTGGCAGTCTATTATATCAGCTATCAGATGGAAAGATACTGATAACATCTGTACCTCTCCATGAGATTTGCTGGTATTCACGATTCAATAAATTGACACAAGTGCCGAGCCTTTTCCATATAAGAGAGAAATATCTCATGTAATCAGCATACTTGGTAGAAGTCAAGATCATTTTGTCAAGGAAAATTATGTTGTAATTTGATGGATCAAAGTTTTGTTCACCTGTTGAATTATGACATAAGGACCGCCATCAGAGATTTATTTTTAAATTGATGAGCTTGTTCAATTTCTAAAAGTATAATATATTTCAAGGCATTATTTCTATGTAAAGGTTATTAAAGTTGCCATATATGAGACATCTGTCCTCCAACGCCAGATTAAATTAATATTAAGATTCTTTACGAGTCAGGATCGGTACTAGTACAATCTATTGCAACAAAGAACTCAACAATTTCTTAATGGTCAAAGACGTACAATCAAGAAGGAGAGTGATGAATTTGCAGTTTTCGGTGTGATAACATAATTTTGAAATAAATCGTTGACAGTTATGTTTAATTACTATTAATAGGGAGTAATTAAGATCATTAGTGTATCTCATATAAAACATGATTAAATAGTTCTCAGTATGTTAAGTACTATAAGACTTCAACTGAATAGTATGTACACAAAAGGAACGTAAATTACCACTCAACGGTTACGCATATTCTTTTGTGTTACCATCGTCAAATTAAGAGACAATCCAACTGGAAATATCTGTAATTATTACAACCATTATTCATTAAAGTGTAGAGAAAAGGTAGGTTTAGTAGCATAAAAATACATTACACACTGCATTATGATTGGGGTATCACTTTACAATAAAACACTTTCTTAAAATGTACCATATAAATCTTTTAAATGAAGCCAGAGACGAATCTCCCTGAGTGCATACCTGATGAATATTTCTGTTTAATATCTATGCCTATCGAGATGTATATAGGCATTTCGGTTATAATTAATTGTTTTACTTGAACTTGTAACGCTTTAATGTAAATGTTAGATATGCGTTAAACTGTCACGTTAAATCGGTGCATCAGTGGTGTTGTCTTTACGGGTTAACATGATTGGGTTTGTCCCCGAAAATAACCTTACGAACATCTCTGCGGAATTCAAATACGTATGAGAGTGTAATCGTACAGGAAATCTCCGCGCGCGTTTTTCTAGGCTCGACGCTGCGGGAATGTAGGGTTGAAATTCGGGTTTGAAATTTGTATGGCGTGATAGACAACACAAGATCTGGCAGGCATACCAGCGGGTGTTTGGTCCTCGAAAGCATTCTATGCAAGTTGATGTGAGATATACGGGATCTGATATAAAGCATCACAGACGGGCCAAGGGACCTCCCGTATTCGACGTTGTAACGGAAGAGACTGCGAATTGTAGCAATGTCAACTTTGTCCAAACAGACTTCAATATCTATTTCGTCGATGAAATAACGTGCGCTGGTAAACAACGCCATTTATGTGGTAGTTGACAGATATGACTTTTTCGTTGTCTCTTACGGTTGCTTGTACAATCTTGCCTTTGATTTCCATGAATTCCTCGCACTAAAGAAACTACCGAGATGTGTCCTGAATCTTAAGTTCTATTTGTCCTTCTGCATCTGAAATCATGGCCTCGTAGGCGTAATGTAATCCTCAGCGTTTCTATTTCGCAACACAGCATATTATGCTTAAATTGAGCCATCGTTTATACATTATAGGTTTCGTCTCATACCTTTTTCGAGACAACTGTAATCAGTTCCCCGTTATCAGATTTGCAATCGTCTAATATGTATTGACCTATGCCAGAGAGGCTTCATTTATAATTTTACCAACCGGAGTTGGCGTTAATGCTGTTGACTGTATTGTAACATTTCGTGGAAACGCAGCCGCCTTTGGTTGTCGCACTAGATCTCCAATCGATTGGACAGTGTGCAATCCAATTTATCAACCAATCCACAAAGTCGCCTTTGCACCATCAACGACTCACATTAGAACTTATTTAGCAATCGGTTCAGCGCGCAAGACCAGGCCGGCGAGAACCTTTAGCGCTCCTTTGAACAATTCCCAGGACAACGTCACCAAGACCATTTCCGTGCTATGTTGCGTAAACGGACTGTCTCGTGGCACGAATGACACGTAGACGTAAGATTGTCATTGATTGTTTACACTTTCTATCTCTTTCTGGTGCATATTTTATTTGGAACTTATTATGGGAGGTTAGGCTTCTTGAATTAGAATGGTTATATAGACTGAATATAAATATTTTCTAATATCCAAAGTGGTTTTCCGTAAACGTTTTATGTAAAAACACATTTTTCACGTTTGTTGTTAGAATATGCAGGAAAGAATGACAAAAAGGCCATTAACAAACGGAAAGGCATTCTATTTCAGGACTTTATATAGTTTTAGTCATTCTTGTTTGACTAGAAAGTTTTTGCCATCAGGCAATTAGCAGTGTAGAAAATTTCCGTAGAACAGAAAAACTATTTCAATGGCAAGGAAAAGATATAATTTGTAAGACAAATACACGTTTTGCTGTAGACGCCTCTGCCCTGAACGATCACAGAATCACATTAACTTACATGACAAATTCTAACTTATCTATAATGGTTTATGTTTTATGTCACAATAACAGAAATGTAATATATTTTATTGCAGCATTCAGTACACTGTGCATTGACTGATATGCATTTATTTTTACCAACGTCAGAGCCTCGATGTTTAATGGTTAGCATGCTGGACTCACGGCTAGCCGAATGCTTGTTTGAATCTCGGCCAGAGCAGGCCAGATCAACCGCAGTGGTTTATCTTAGGGAAGGTCCTTTTACAGTTGCCTCAGCGCATGTGATGTGTTGTGTATTGAGGTGCCTTTGAACACCAAATAAAGAAACAAACGAGCTCACCTTAACGAAAGCCAAATATAATACAAAATTAATATGAAGTTTCATGATCCAACAATTCTTTTTATTAAATACAATTCTTGTAAATCATTTAAATTAACGTTCCATCAATTCTTGTGCTCGGCTATTACATATCACCGTTAAGGTCATTGTTACCACTCTATGTCTTAATTTAAGTTGTATAAAGAAATGAAATCAACAATTTCAGTACAATTAACAAGCCACTGTTTTATCTTTACTACAAAGTGAAAATTAAAGAGACACATACAGTATTGTGAAATTCCAAATAATCTTAAATGTCCAATCACAACTCCAAAATAATATTCCAAATAAATTCCAGTTGTCTTGAATGTCCTGATGTACACAATGTTTCAGTCCTGAATGTCTTTGAATGAATTCACAATTATCTCAAAATAGTGTATATAAGTCTAAATGTTAATGAGTACTTTAGTAATTCTATGAATATTTTAAATAATTAAATCCTCTCGAATTATATCTGACACAACAGACAACTCTGATAATGGTTTCCCAAAGCCTGATATAAAACAGGAATGAAATATTTGTTTATCAAGTCCGCATTTATAAACATTTTTAAGTGACCTATAATGTAACAGAATGTGTAGATTTCCAACGGAAAAAAGTCTAACTGTAAACAAGACTGTCCTTGAACTCTTATTACGTTAACATTGTTTATAACGTACATCCATCGACAAAATTTAGGTATGTAAACATGTTGTTTACAACTTACAACCATGGACAAGAATTAAGATCACACTATAAATTGAATATACACAACAGTCGTCTTCGTCCTTTTTATTATTGAGACATGTAGCATCTTCTAGTACAAGTCTGGATGCCTGTGCATTTTTTTTTTAAACACACGGATAATGTGATTTTATTTCTAAAGAAGTTTTTCCTCAAAACATAAATATAGCATACAGAATGATTGCATTGGGGGAAAGTTTCTCTTGTAAAAATATTCAGTAATATGTTTCTCTAGCTCTCAACCCTATTTCTGTTTGAATACATTGCAAAAATGATTGGTCTTTTATTTTTTGGGAAATTTCATCGAGACAGATTACACATGCAAATATATACTTACTATAAATAAAATGATTTTTTTGGTCAAAGTTGAAAATATATGCCAAACCTAATAGCATATATGTGCCTTATTTCGTCCAAAAATATTCATTTCACATGAAAGAGAACTGATGATTTAAATTTAATTTTGCACGGTTCGCAATACAGGCCATCTCGAATTGCGACAAATTCATTCCCCCAATTTTCATTATCTGTTATCAGCCTCGCTACAATAAAAGTCCATTGAAAGAAAACCAACTTAGCATCAACTATCAATTTGTAGGTCATGGAGAATCAATCATTAATGTAAAATTAGCAAAATACCCTCTTTAAATCTCTTCATTTGAATTTTTCTTGAATATATTCTCATATTCAAAACCTACTGGATTTGCAAATACCGCTTAATTATTTCTTATTCTTGTTGTGGGAGATTATAACAGAGATGAAAAATTACTTTCTTTGACGTCAATAGTTTGCTAAATACAACTGTTAACATTCCACAACTAACAGGATAATATATGATAACGATACTAATCTATCTGACGTTCGAACTTAAGTCTTCTTTGTCAACAAGAACTGCTTATTGTCAACAAACTTAATAATATCTTTAATATTTCTACTTTGCAAATTATATATATAGGCACGAAAAGACAGAACGACATTTTGTAGCGGACACACTCGGCAGGAATGTGAGTTCATTCACCCAGTCAATACATAGTTGCCTCTCGTCAATCTAACTCCGTTCAAAGGGCAAATATATGTATTTGTATGTGATATAAATAAAATATATGTATAGTATGTACGATGTATCAATGATATACCACTCGTTGTATAAATCTTTCATTAAAAGCAAACTCGGCAAACCTCGCCAGACCGCAATTATAATAAAAGTCTTCTACAATCTGAAAAATTTTTAAACGATTCCTCTTTGGTTTTAAATCGTTAACAAATACATATGACAAGAGCAGTGAAAAAAAATGAGTAAAACTCTTTAAACCTTTCCATATTTATGTAAATGAATATAAAAATAAACAGATGATTGCGGGCATGTGACTGAAGATATATCTTTCGTCATTCTATTTCCAAAACACAGTTTGTTTCCTAAGACAACATATATCATTAAGAATTATAATATCATAATAGGTCACTGTTTCCAAGAATTATATTGGAAGTAAAACATATGAAAGCTGTTGACAGGCATTTGTCATGTTTAAACAAAATTGACGGTCAGTATGGAATAAAAACGTCATCATGATGGATTTAAACTTCAGCTGGCGATTAATTATATGTAACGTTGTCCAAGGGTGGACCTGTGGGAGGGCCCTGGACACGCTTAAAAGATAGAAGCTTCCGGGGTCTTCTCCCCTTATGCCTCCATGAAGGGTTTCGTGCCACAGACCTCTCGCCTACTTTCGATATTTCTGGATCAGCCCCAGTTGTCATTTACTTATACCTTTTATACCTGGACGCAACAAAGAGTAAAATCTACATCATACTATCATTTATTATAATCATCAAGAAACATGTTTATATAACCTCCATACTAAAACGGAAAACATTATATATATATATATATATATATATATATATATATATATATATATATATATATATATATATATATATATATATATATATATATATATATATATATATATATATATATATATATATATATATATATATATATATATATATATATGAAACTGACCACTTGAAACTACAATACTATCACCGTTACTGTTGACCAGCAATAGACTGCGCGTGACATCACGATGTCGGTTTGCGTTTACAGTGTCTGCATGCATAACGCAGTTGAAACGTGTGATTACAGTGTTTCCATGCGGAACAATAACTATTTATTTACTTGATGTTAACCTAAAATAAGAATGTTTTTAAAGGTCGGCCTACATGAAATTGGATCTATATGTTTTCAAGTGACAGGTGTGAAAAGCAATCTCTTATTTATTTTCACCTGGATCAGAGGTCAGAAATCGTCACAAATTTTAAGTCATCAATGGCAACAAAAGGTCACAGTACAGTTAAAAAGAAACTTAGCTTGTGGATCGCTAACGATCTTCAAAATGTCTCGCATACTTATTTGATTTTATTGCTTTCTTTCACATCAGTGCTATTGCATTTAAAATTGCATAAGAAATTTCATTTTCATTATTTACTACGATACAGAAGTCGCAACAATCTTTTTTTGTTATTTTTGGGGGGTTTGTTTTTTTTTTTTACACCCATCTTCTCTCAGAGTCCATAGCATTAATGTACACCAAAGCGGAATAATGTAAGGCCCACCGACCTAAGTCATGCTATACATTTTAGAATAGAAGTAGGCTTTAATACGTGTCAGAAGTGTCAGTCTTCAAGTTTTTTTTTATTGTAATGCTTGAGATTCTTATGAAAAACAATGTACGGAAACTTAACACATTAGTATTGACATTATAGTTTGAATATATTCGAATAGTCAAGTATTCTGAGCCTGTTTTCTGCTTTGAAATCATGAGATGAGTCTAACCTATCAAGGAGAGGTATATCTTTTTTAACCTTGAAAAGTTAAGGTAGATGGCACGGACACTTACAGATGGATTTATATTTAAGTGTAGATGGATTCATATTTAAGTGTTGGCTGCTAAGAGATATCTCATTAGTTTGTCACAGTAGATTAATTAGACAAATAGCAAGAGTTTTGCACTCTTTATAATCTAACGTATTCGGTATTGCAGTAAATTAATAATATCAATGGAGAAACGACATATAATTGCAAATCAAACATAGTTCATCTTGTCCATGAAGAGGGTAGAATATATTATAAAGCATTACATAGACAAATTTCACGGTTGTGCATGTCAAATCATCTCTTTTATTTCAATTGTAGAAACTCTGGCGCCACTTTAAGAACGAACTATCCTCTTAGTAAGTGATTATTCTCTCTGCACTGTCAGTTCTTAAAGTGTTAAAAGTATTGGGTTTCGTTTGCTTTACAGTCGGGACAATGTTTATGTAAATATATCAGTATTGGTTCATGAGAGAAGCTACATGACTTTCTGGTTCTGAATATGCTATTCATTTCATATATTTTTTCTTCAATAGTACTTTGTGTGTTGAAGTTTTGTTATTTCCTTTTAAAAACATAACAAATATTTTCCTCACTAAGTGTATCGTAGAGGCGTTTCTTAATAGCTGTTGCCAATAGCGTTGATGACTGTCGCTTCTACAATTATCGATTATGTAAGAAAACTATTCGACCGCAAAAAAATTATTGCTCAAATTGTATTCGTTTCCATAAGGGTTATTCTTAGTTGTCCACTTTTCCATTCTTTATTCTATAGATGACATTTGTTCCGAGATAGAATGCATGTTTATCTCAAACTCAGCTCCACTTGTATCCTGTTGTTAACTAGATATTTATTACCTTAAAAATCGGCCAATCAAACATGTTAATAGTTTTTAATTACTTATATATCAGCATATGTACCAATGCTTTGTTTTCAAGTGTAATTACAAATAGCCTTTCGTAAAACTGTATATCATAAAATACTAGAATGCACTATTCATCACAAGTTATGGCCGTGCAAGGTTAGTATGTTTGGTTAGTAAACATTCTCAACTTTTCAAAAGGTAACTCTCTTTATGAGTTCATAACTTTGATGACACTATGTTGGAATAAATTTCGACTGTCCGTCTAAATACTACCTTAGGAAAGGGGTATTTAAAGCTCATAATTAAGGTGATAGAAGACATTACTTGCGCCATAATTAAGTAAAACACAACAGTTTATCGAAGATATTAAATGTAAAATGATTAAGCAAAACAAAAGACTTTAAATGACATTAGGTGTACAATAATTACGTAAAACAAAACAGTTCACAGAATAATTAAGTAAAACAAAACAGTTCACATAATAATTAAGTAAAACAAAACAGTTCACAGAATTATTTAAGTAAAACAAAACAGTTCACATAATAATTAAGTAAAACAAAACAGTTCACAGAATAATTTAACTTAAACAAAACAGTTCACATAATAATTAAGTAAAACAAAACAGTTCACAGAATAATTAAGTAAAACAAAACAGTTCACAGAATTATTTAAGTAAAACAAAACAGTTCACAGAATAATTAAGTAAAGAAAAACAGTTCACAGAACAATTAAGTAAAATAAATCAGTTCACAGAAGACACTAGGTGTACAATAATTAAGCAAATCAAAACAGTTCACAGAATAATTAAGTAAAATAAATCAGTTCACAGAATAATTAAGTAAAACAAAACAGTTCACAGAAGATACTATGTGTACAATAATTAAGTAAAACAAAACAGTTCATAGAAGACACTAAGTGAACAATAATTAAGTACAACACAATAATTGGTAGAAGACGTGTGCACAATAATTATGGAAAGCAGAACACTATCACTAATAATGAATAAAGGACTTAGTTATTTTCTTGTGTGGAGAAATTAAACGATGATAATAGACAGATTATGTAAAGGACTGTCTTGCTGTGGAGAAATTAAACGATGATAATAGACAGATTATGTAAAGGACTGTCTTGCTGTGGAGAAATTAAACGATGATAATAGACAGATTATGTAAAGGACTGCCTTTTATGTCTTGTAATGTCAGTAATTAGTGTATCAACCATTTAGGGAGTAGTTCTATCTAGGAAGTAAACATGCATGCATCAAGGTATGCCTTTGAATCAGGGAATAGTTCTATCTAGGAAGTAAGCATGCATGCATCAAGGTATGCATTTGAATCAGGAAGTAGTTCTATCTAGGAAGTAAGCAAGGTATGCCTTTGAAAAAACAATGCCATCTTAAAAACAAAACAAAACAAAAACAACAAAAAACTGTATATTCAATGTTATGAATTAAAATTCGTACCTTATTTCTACTAGAAATGTTCCTCTTCTAACCCTATACGCGAACCGTGCCTGCATTTAGATGTCTGACCAAATCTCAAAATACTGTCTTTTTTACTTTGACATTTTCTGTTGTTTTGCATTTATTTCTTAAGAGAGGTTTTCTTTTAAAGATCAGATTATGTAGCCTCTCCTGTCACTTGAGCGTGACAATTTTAGAAGCAGATGGGGAGAATTCAGATTGGATCCGTTTTCAGTTCTTCCTTTGTTTTATTTAGTATTTTTAGACAGTATTCAACACGTATAGCCGTTGGCTTAAACACTATTTATTTCCGAAGTTGACAATAAATATATATTTCAAGAAACACTTAAAATAATATTTTAATATTGACCATCTAACTCCTTTTATAAACTCACCTCAAGTAGGTACATTTATGGAATTATCAAAATATTGTACTTTTGTGACTGACATGAGGTGAAGTGTTGGAATAAGAAAATTATTTCAAGGGGCAAAAGCAAATGTTGAAAGTATACAGTGAATAATATTAATTTTGTGGGCAAAAAGTTGCTGTCCAAATAGGAATATCCAACAAAATATTAATAATTTTAAATCCAGTGCATTTCTGACTGGACTATACAGAAATTATCTATCATAAAGATAGTAGTGGACAGATGGAATATCTCTCTGTTTGTCTCAGTATAAAGTAGGTCACTGCCATTCCACATCCCTAGCCCATCCCCAACCCAATCTCCCACCCGCTACCACCTTCAACAATAAAAATTAAAAAAGAATCAAATAAAATTTATTACGATTTAATTGGTTATCTTTAATTGGCCCATACCATAGATTTGAATTACACGCTAACACAAACACAGGACACAACCTAATTCTGGAACAAAACTACTACCACCACTGCATCTTTAACCTACATTCTATTATCTAAAGGACAGCATAAAACTCCAATTTCCTAATGCTACAATGGA